>JAQZBX010086363.1:0-13005 GCA_029593785.1 Cabassous unicinctus | reverse complement strand
AAAAAAAAAAAAAAAAGAACTATATAACATTATCTAGGGTATAGTTAAAGATATTAATGAACAAGGAAGAATGAAAGAGATGATTTAAGCACCCAACTCAAGAAGTTATCATAACAAGAAAAAAGGGAAGAAACAGAAGAAGAAATTAATAAAAATTAAAATTAAAATTAATGAATTAGAGAAACATAACATGGAAGAACTAATAAGTAAATCCAAGAGTTGTTTCTTGGGGGGCCAGGCAGAGGTCATAGAAAAGAAAACCTTTAATTTGTGTAATTTTTTTAATTAGGAGAAAAGAAAATACAAATATATAGAGTAAGAAACAAAAATGAGAAAAATCACAGAAATAGAAGAAATGTTTAAAATTCTAAGACACCACTTTGTTCAATTCAATGTAAATAAATTTTAGAACTAAACTGAAATAGATTATTTTCTAAGAAATATCACCCCAGATGATATGGAAAATTTAACAGGCCAAATTGTCAAACATTTACCTGCCAAATCCTTAAGAAACAGATAACCTCAATGCCATTAAAAGTTTTCTAAAGTAGGGGGGTGGGGGGGGAAGCCTCCAAATTATGTTCATGTAGTTATAGAACCCAATAAAGATAACACAGAAAAAGGAAAACTACAGCACAAACTCACTTATGATTATTGATGAAAAAATCATAAATGAATATTTGCAAGCAGAATTCAGTATCACATTAAAGTATAATATACCATTACCAGGTGGGGTTTATTCTCAAAATTAAATAATAATTTTACAATAAAATATTAATATAATTCACCATAATAATAATAATAAATAACAATCTCCATAGACTTTGAAAAAGCTTTTTCTAAATTCAACATCCTTTCTGAAAAATTCTTATTGTATACCAAGAATAGATGGATTCTTCCCTGACATAATAAAATATCTCTTGTGCAGCTCAAGAGCCAGCATCATGCTTAATGGAAAACACTGTTATACTCCTATTAAATTCAAGTCGAAGACAGGAACATCCACCTATGAAAATCACTAATTTTTGGAGGTCTTGGACAACTTAACTAATTAGGTATAAAATTGAATCATATAAGGTAAAATAATCATTATTTGCAGACACTATGATTATTTACCTAGATAAACAAAAGATTCAACCGAAAAACTACTATAAACAATAAGAGAATTCAGTAAAGTGGATGAATACAAAAATAAAATAAACATCATTACTCTTCATGTAAACCAGCACCAATAAGAAATAAAGGAAGAGTATATTCCATTTACAATGTAACAAAAAAGTTACAAAATAGCTAGAAAGTTTCATAGCAAAAATATAAACAATCTATATGAAGAAAACGTTAAGTGTTACTGAAGGGCAATGAACAAATGAAAAGGTGAAGTATGTTTGTGGGTAAGAAAACTGAGTATCTTAAAAATAGCAGTTCTCCCTAAGTTATTCCACAAATTTAATATGATCTCCCCACACACAAACACGTATACACATAATAAATTAGCATTGTCTGAAATTAGACAAATTGTTTCCAATGTTCACAGAAAAAATAAAATAAACAAGAATAACCAGGCACATTCTGAAAAAGAAAATGAATGATTAGAGATTAGCACTGCAAGATATTAAAACCTTTTTGTCCTTTCCATAATTGGGTAAAGCTGTATTATTTTAATGGTGAGCTACTGGCTTGTGAATCAGATCAATTAAGCAGAATAGAAGTCCAGAAATAGATCCAAATGCAGTTTGAAATTTTAAATGGAATAAACAAATTTGAATCCCATAGAAAAAAAGTGAGCTATTCATAAGCGATATATTTTTTAAAAACCTTATAGCTAGATGGAAAAAAATTAAGTTGGATCCTTGTATCACACCATACAGTAGAATAAATTCCAGATAGATCAAAGACTTAAAACATAAAAACCATTAAAGTACTACTATGAAACACGAGGATTTTAGGAAATAAACTGAGTTCACTGAAGGATTTTCTAATTATGTCACAAAACTCAGTACCCATAAAAGACTAATAAATTTGTCTAATAGACTTAGAAATAAAAAGTTCCTTGTAACAAATAGATCAAATGACAAAGAAAAACATATGACTCACAAAACAATGGGCTAACTTCATAAATTCTATAAGAATGCCCACAAATGAAAAAGAAAAAGATCAATAAAGCTTTAAAAAATGGAAGAAAGTATAAACAGACAGTTCACAAAAAAAATCAAATGGTTCTTAAAGACAGGAAAAGATGTTCAACATCATTCATCATAGAAATGCAAATTAAAACAGGATACCATTTCTCCCATCAGACTACTAAAGATCATAAATTTGGTACATTTTGTGGTGGCAGAGAAATGAGGAAAATAGAGAACATTACATATTATCGCTGGGAGTGTACACTCTCTATGGAGAATACTTACATATATGCATATACTTTTTAATCCAGCAGTTCTCTTCTAGAAATTATCCTACAGCTATATTCCCACAAAGTGACCTATGTACAAGGATCTTCATTGCTATGTTTTGTAATAATAGAAGTTTGAAAAAGCCTAAATGTCCATGTATAGTAGACTGATTAAGTAAATCATGGTACATCCATAAGGTAGAACATGAAGCTATTAAAAAGAACGAAGTGGCTCTCTCTCTATGTACAAATAGTGAACAGTCTCCAATTTGTAATGTCAGGAGAACAAAGCAAGGTACAGAACAAAATGTATAGTCAGCTACCATTTAACTAAAAATAAAAAAGAACACACACATATACATGCATACATACGTATACACACACATACATACATACACATACATTCATATATACACATGCTTGCATGTGAATATGCTCTCTCCTCAAAGATAAGACACTGATAACAGGGTAATCCAGCAGCTCAGAGGAAGGAAGAAGAGGGAAACTTACATTTCACTCTGTACTTTTGGGGGGGTTATGCTCCAAAAACCACTTTTTAAAAATTTTAAGCCTTTTTTATATAGTTTCTTTGAACAGACTCATGTATTTTTTTAAATTCTCAACAAATATGTACTTAGTGTCTATTCTTCCAAAGAAGGTGTAATGTTAGTGTGTATTCTTTTTTCCAGGGACAGGCAGTATAAATTTAGCCCTCAAGGGTATCAATGTTTCAATTTTCAGTGTGATTATGAGCTTTAGAATAAAACATATACTCATACACACATACAGCAAACCCTCTCTTTTTTTTAAAGCCCTTTAAATTATTTCTGTTCTTACGCAAATCTGTTGCCAAACATCAGAAGGTTTTTCTCTACCTTTACTTCCAAAGATAAAATTTTTCAAGGGCACTTCTTATTTTACTGAAAACAGAACAAAAATCAAGATCCCCAAAGTTTGGGGGGATGTAGCTGTATCAGGGTAAGAAGAGAATGTCTCCTTCTTCAAACAAATGAAGAGAAAGGAAGATTTTGTTTGCATTTTATTTGACTCTCTTACGTCTTTAGAACTTCTGTGCCAAGTTTCAACCTGAAAATACGTGCCTCTAACGGATGTGCTGACAGCTTTATCCAGGAAAATGTGAAGGTAATGCAAAAATTCTTAGCCAGGTGTGTTAGATATTTTTCATTATTTTAAAGGCTTCACGAGCATTTCTTAAGAAAACATATCCTTAGTAACACTAACTCAGGGTAATATCATGGTATTATAAAGTTTCCTTAGGTCATGAATACTTGCATACTGGAAACTACAAAACAGCCCTGTAGATTAACATTAATGAGATGTAAATGAGTGCATTTATTAAACAGTCTCAATAAACCCCAAAAGTGTTATAAACATAACATTATTATGTAGAGGACAAAAAAGTTCAGACACTACACACATTTTGGTAACTTCCTACTCCTCAGACTCTCCGCCTCTTTAGAACATTTGCTATTTCCAAGTGGTTTTTCCAGTGGGAGAATACAAGCCATAATGCCAGCTTTGAGTATTTTACCAATGTTGAAAATTTTAAGGTACCATGAAAATGGCTGACATATTGCTTTACCTATTAAAATAGATCCCTTACAGTTTCCTTGTTTCTAGTTGATTACTATGTTTTAGAAATAAGACTAAGATTTTATTATAAAATACTATCTACCACTGCTTCACCTACACATTCTTAAAAGTAATATAAAAGTTTTGTCAGGAATTTGGTTTACTTTTTGTTTTTTCCATTCTAACCACCTCTGAACAATTGCAGCCCTAATGTTAGCATTTTATTGAAATTGCTTCAATAAGATATTTGAGCTGCTTCCTAACTAGCCGTGCAATGTAGAACTCATAACAAGGCTATTTGATCAGCTCGTGTAGCTTTCCTGCTCTTATAGCTCAAATCACGCCCCCACCCCCATCTTGCTCAAAGTAAAAGTCAAAGTCCTTTTGGTCCACAAGGCTCCTGTTACATTCAAATCTCATCTCTACCATTCCCTCCTCTTCCAGCCACTCTGGCCTCCTTACTGAAATGAGAAGATCCCTGCTCAGAACCTTTGTATTAGCTGTTCCCTCTGCTTGTAATACTTTTCCCTCAGCAAAGATATAGTGCCTTCAAATCTTTATTCAAAATTCATCTTCTCAGTGAATCTTCCCTTGACCACACTATTTAAAATTGCAATGACCCACCCCACCCCAGCAATCCCTTCCCTCCTTCCTTGCTTTATTTTCCTCCATTGAAATGTCACCTTCAAACATACTGTATAATTAACTTATCTATTTAGCTATTGTCCTTATTTCCAGTCTAGAATGGAAAATCAGTGAGGGCAGGAATTTTCATTTGTTTTGTTCACTGATGTATCCCTGTTACCTAAAACAGTAAGCTGATGGTGGATATTGCATAGTAAGAATATTATCTGACTACACAAAAGTAGAAATCTTCATCAATTTCACCTAAATCTGTAAAAATTCCTCTAAACCATGAGATCTGATAGGATCCATTTTTCTGCCAGACCACTAAAAACCATGTTAGTGAACTAACATTTTTCTTGGTTGTCCCAAGTTCAAATTTTTCCTCAAATTCAAATAAATGTGAAAAAAAGTTGCTTCAGAGTGATTCTACAGGTAAATCAACTAATTAGGAAGGAATCTAAAATGCTAAATATTCATATATTCTATAATACAAACCAAGGAAAAGTTGAAAATAATTTTTTCTTTTTTTTTTTTTTTCAGTCTTTTGGGAATAAGCTGCAGATTCTTCATATGATTCTTCATTCATTCCAAGCACTGGAATTACTTAGAAGAATATTCTTTTAAATGTAATTCATTACAACAAACCTCAGATAGGTTCCTTTTTGCAGCTCCCAAACCTTAGCTGAGCCATTTGTTTTGCATAATTCACATGGATTTGGCAATATAATGGTTGGTACAACAGTAAAGCTACATATCCTGAGAGAGGATAGTCTTCTTGGAAATTTAAGAGCTGAATAGGATGACAAATGTCACTTTACACTATGGCTCTTACAATTTACAGTAGAACATTAGGAATATTGAAAGAAGAGTTATGTCCACTTTCTCAGACATACTTGCACATGCTTTATACACACACACACACACACACACACACACTTTACTTTGTATGCACTCCAAATCTTATGTTTCTATAATTGTAATCCCAATAGATCCAGCCAGCATAATGCTGGGTACAAAGCAAGAATTCACAATAAATATTTGAGACTAGTGTATCACTGGTCAACAAAAAGATTTGAGATTACCACAGGAGAAGAAGCTATACTAAAGCACACTAATTTTTTTTTCAATTACACTTTTAATTTTGAGATAATTACAGATATACATGCAGTTGCAAGACGGAATGCAGAGTGATCCCCTTTACCCTTTACCCATTTCCCCCAAAGGTAACATCTTACAAAACTGTACTAAAATATAAGAACCAGGATATTGACAATGATACAGTCAATATAGAGAACACTTCCATCACCACAAGGGTCCGTCCTGTTGCTCTTTTACATGTTGCCCTTTTATCCACTTCTCTCTTGCACCCCTTCTTAAACCCTAGCAGCCACTACTCTGTTCTCCATTTCAATATTCATCAGCATAATTCTCTGGAGATCCTTCTATGTTGTTGCCTGTACCAGTAGTTCGTTGCTTTTTATTGCTAAGTAGTATTCCATGGTGCAGATATACCAGTTTGTTTAACCATTCATCCATTGAATGACATCTGGGTTATTTCTAGGTTTTAGCTAATATGAATAAACCTAGTATGAAGATTTCTGAACAGTTTTTTTGTGAACATAAGTCTTAATTTCTCTGGTAAATGCCCAAGAGTACATGTAGTTACATGTTTAGTTTGGTAGTTTTTCAGAGTGGCTGTACCATATACATTCCCACTATGAATGAATATGAGTGACTCAGTTTCTCCACATCCTCACCAGCATTTGGTCTTGTCACTATATTCTATTTTAGTATTGTGATAGGTGTGTAGTGATATCTCATTGTAGTTTTCATTTGCATTTACCTAATGGATAGTGATGCATATCTTTCCATGTGTTTATTTGCCATCTGTATATCTTCTTCAGTAATATCCCTCTTCAGGTCTTTTCCCCAAGTGCTAACTGGATTGCTTTTTTCACTGTTGCATTTTGAGCATTCTTTATATATTCTAGATACTAGTGCTTTGTTAGACATGTGGTTTGCAAATATTTTCTCTCCATCTGTATCTTTTATTTTTATTCTTTTAACAGAGTCTTTCACAGAGAAAAAAATTTTAATTCCAATAAAGTCCAATATATCAATTTTTTTCTTTCATAGATTGTGTTTTTCAGGTCAAGGCTAAATACTCTTTGCCTAGCCCTAGCTCCTGAAGATTTTCTCCTATGTTTTTCCTAAAACTTTTATAGTTTTACATTTAACTTTGAAGTTCATAATCCACTTTGAGTTAATTTTCATATAAAATGTGAGACTTAGGTTGAGGTTCATTATTTTGCCAAAGGTGTCCAATTGCTCCCGCACTATTTGTTGAAAAAGCTATCTTTCCATAATTACATTGCTTTTGTATCATTTGTAAAATATAAACTGGATATATTTGTATGGATCTATTTCTGAGTTTTCTATTCTGTTCCAATGATCTATAAATCTATCCCTCCACCAAGACCACACAGTCTTGATCTACAAAATTTTGCTGGAATTTTGATAGGAACTTTGTTAAATTTTTTTATCAAGGTGGAAAGAATTGACATCTTTTCTATGTTGTCTCCCAATGATGAATAAAATATGTCTCTCCACTTATTTAGATATTCTTTGATTTCATTCATCAGCATGGTGTAGTTTTCAGCACACAAGTACTGTAAAGGCTTTGTTAGATTTTCACCTAAGTATTTCTTTTTCTTTATTTTAGTGATTGTAAATGATATTCTATTTTAAATTTTGGTGTCTATGTGTACCTTGAATACAGAAATACAAAGGATTTTTATATATTTATCTTTTATCCTGCAGTCTTGTTGAACTCATTTCTTAATTCCAAGAGTTTTTTTGTAGATTATTTAGAATTTTCTAAATAGGTGATCATGTAATCTCCCAATAGGGAGAGTTTTATTTCTTTCTTTCCAACCTATATGGCTATTATTTAGTTTTATTGCCTTATTGTATGGGCTAGAACTTCCATCAGTATTTTGAATAAGAGTGTCTAGTCTCCGGGAAAACTCATTTGGTTTTCCACCTATAAGTAAAATGTCAGCTGTAGGGTTTTTATAGATGTTCTTTATAAAGATGAGAAAACTATTTTCTGTTCTTACTTCTTTCAGAGTTTTTATCATGAATAAATATTGAATTTTGCCAAATGCTTTTTTCTGCATCAGTTGATATGATCATGTGATTCTGCTTCTTTGGTTTGTTTATATGGTGGATGACATTTACTGATTTTCAAACATTTGACCAGCCTTGCATCCCGGGAATAAGCCCCCTTGGTCATGGTATATAATTCTTTTTCTATATTGCTGCATTCTATTTGCTAATATTTTGTTAAGGATTTTTGCATCTACATTCATAAGAGACATTGATCTGTAGTTTTCTTTTTTATGTACCATCTTTGCCTTTGGTATCATGGTAATACTAGCTTCATAAAATGAATTTGGAAATGTTCCCTCCTCTTCTATTTTCTAAAATAATTTGAATAGAACTGATGTTAATTCTTTAAAGGTGTAGTAGAACTACTCAGTGAAACCATCTGTGCTTGGATATTTCTTCTGGGGAGTTTTTACATCACAAAAATAATTTCACTAATAGTTATAGGGTTATTCAAATTATTTATTTCATATTGGATGGGTTGTGGTAGTTTGTGTTTTTTGAGGAATTGGTTTATTTCATCTAGGTTGTCAAATTTATGTATGTCAAGTTGTTCACAGGATTCCCTTATAAACTTTCCGATATGTGAGGGATTTCTAGTGGTATCCTATGTTATTCCTAATATTGTCAATTTGTATCCTCTTTTTCTTCCTTTGTCAGGCAGTTTTCACCAACATACATTTCCACAACTTTTCAATCAACCTAAACAGAAATTCTGTACAAATTAAGCATTAAGTCACCATTCCCTACTGTGACAGTTTGAAGTTATTTTATGAATCCCAAAAAGAAAAATATTCTGTTCTTGAATGAATCTATTCCTGTGGGTATGGTACCCTTTGATTGTATTAAATTGAGCTGAGGGGCCTTTGATTAGATTACTTGGTAAGATTGCTTTAGGGCTTTTGATTGGACATCAGTGAGGCAGGGACTCAGGCTGAGTGTCTGACCTCTTTCTAGGTCTGATATAAATGGAGACACACACAGAGAGAGACAGGAAAAGGTACTTCTGCTATTTTTGATCCTGCCATGTGAGAAAGGACTCTGTCATCTACAGCTGCAGAAAGGCAGAGAAGCCCTGAGAGACAAAGAGGAGGCCTGGAAAGAGAGAAGCCCTTTGCCTGTTTGCCCACTGCTGAGCTCCAGGAGACAGCAGATCATAGAGGGGAAGGCAGAGACCTTGACAGCGATTGGTAGCCATCTTGCTTCATCATGTGACAGGATCTCTGAGAAAGCATCTCTGCTGATGCCTTGATTTGCACATTTACGGCCTGGGAACTGTAAGCTTTTACCCAAAAATGAATCCCCGTATAAAAGCCAATATATTTCTGGTACTTTGCATCAGCAGCCTTTGGCAAACAAATATACCTTCCCTTAACCCAGCCCCTGATAACCTATATTCTATATTTTAACTCTATGAGTTTGTTTATTATAATTATTTAATATCAGTGAGATCATACAATATTTGTCCTTTTGTGTCTGGCTTATTTCACTTAGCCTAAGGTCTTCAAGGTTCATCCATGTTGTCACATATATAAGGATTTCATTCCTTTTCACAGCTGAATAATATTCCATTGTAAGTATATACCATATTTTGTTTATCCATTCATCAACTGAGAGACACTTAGGTTGCTTCCATCTTTTGGCAATTGTGAATAACACTGCTATGAACTTTGGTGTCTAAATATCTTAGTCCTTGCTTTCAATTCTTTTGGGTGTATACTTAGTAAAGGGATGTCCAAGTCATATGGTAACTCTATACTTAACTTTCTGGGAACTGCCAAATCGTCTTCCATAGAGGCTGCAGCATTTTACATTTTCACCAGCAATGAATGAATGTTCCTGTTTCTCCACATGCAACACTTGTTATTTTTGGTTTCTTTTTTATTAGCCATTTCAGGGGGTGTGAAATGATATCTCATTATGGTGTTGATTTGCATTTCCCTAATAACTAATGATATTACGCATCTTTTCATGTGCTTTTTAGCTATCTGTATATCCTCTTTGGAGAAATGTCCATTCAAGTCTTTTGCCCATTTTTTAATTGGGTAGTTTGTCTGTGGTTGAGTTGTAGGATTTCTTATATATATTCTGGATATTAAACCCTTATCAGGTGGTTTCCAAATATTTTCTCCTACTGAGTAAGTTGTCTTTTCACTTTTGTGATAAAGTCCATTGATGTGCAAAAATTTTTAATTTGGATGGGGTCTCATTTATTTATTTTTTCTTCTGTTACTTGGGCTTTGGGTGTAAAGTCTAAGAAACCTTTGCCTAACAAAAGGTCCTGAAGATGCTTCCCTACATTTTCTTCTTTATAGTCCTGGTTCTTATATTTAGATCTTTGATCCCTTTTGAGTTACTTTTTGAATAGGGTGTGAGATAGGGGTCCTCCTTCATTCTTCTGCATATGAATATCCAGTTCTCCCAGCACTGTTTGTTGAAGAGACTATTCTTTCCCAATTGAGTGGACTTGGCAGCCTTGTCAAAAATCAATTGGTCTTAGAAGTAAGGATCTATCTCTGAACTCTCAATTCAATTCCACTGGTCTCTAGATCTATCCTTGTGCCAGTACCATGATGTTTTAACCACTGTAGCTTTGTATTAAGCTTTAAAGTCAGGAAGTGTGAGTCCTCCAACTTCATTCTTTTTCAAGATCTTTTTTACTATTCAGGGTCACTTACACTTCCAAATAAATATGATAATTGACTTTTCCATTTCTGCAAAGTAGGCTTTTGAAATTCAATTGCATTGAATTTGTAAATAATTTTGGATAGAACTGACATCTTAGCAATATTTAATCTTCCAATCCATGAGCATGGAATGGCCTTCCCACTTATCTATACCTTCTTTGATTTCTTTTAGCATAATTTTATAGTTTTCTATGTGTAAGTGCTTTACATCCTCTGTTCATAGATATTTGATTATTTTAGTAGCTATTGTAAATGGAATTTTTTCTTGATGTCCTCTGCAGATTGTTCTTTATTAGTGTATAGATACACTACTGACTTTTGCATATTTATCTTGTTGCCCACCACTTTGCTGAATTCATTTATTAGCTCTAATAGCCTTGCTGTAGAATTTTCTGGACTATCTATATATAAGATTGTGTCATCTGCAAATAGTGAAAGCTTTACTTCTTCCTTTCCAATTTGGATGCCTTTTTTTTTTTTCTCTCTTTTTCTTACCTAACTGCTAGGGCTAGAACTTCCAGTACAATGTTGAATAACAGTGATGACAGTGGGCATCCTTGTCTTCTTCCAGATGTTAGAGGGAAAGCTTTCAGTCTTTTACCATTGAGTGTGATGCTAAATATGGGTTTTTCATTTATGTCCTTTATCATACTGAGTGTTTCCTTCTATTCCTGTTTTTCTTGGTGTTCTTTATCTAGAAAGGATGCTGGATTTTTTCAAATGCCTTATCTACCTCAATTGAGATAATCATGTGGGTTTTCCCCCTTTGTTTTGTTAATGTGGTATATTATACTAATTGATTTTTCTTAATTTGAACGACCCTTGCATATCTGGCATAAAACCCACTCATGGTGTATTATTATTTTAATATGCCATTGGATTGGATTTGCAAATATTTCATTGTGGATCCTTGCATCTATAGTCATAAAAGAAATTGGTCTGTAATTTTCTTTTCTTGTAATATCTTTATCTAGCTTCCATATTAGGGTGATGTTGGCCACATAGAATGAGTTACATATTTTGGAAGAGTTTGAGCATTAATTCTTCTTGCAATGATTGATAGAATTCCCAGTGAAGCCATCTAGTCCTGGGCTTTTCTTTATTGGGAGGTTTTTGATGAATGATTCAAGCTCTTTAATCGTAATTGGCTTACTGAGATCTTCTATTTCTTCTAGAGTCAGAGTAGGCTGTTCATGGGTTTCTAGGAATTTGTCCATTTCATCTAGATTGTCCAATTTCTTGGCATATAGTTGTTCATACTATCCTCTTATGATCCTTTTTACTTCTGTGGGGTCAGTAGTAATGTCCCCCCTCTCATTTCTGATTTTATTTATTTATGTCTTCTCTCTTTTCTTTGTCAGTCTAACTAAGGGTTTGTCAAATTTATTGATCTTTTCAAAGAACGACCTTTTGGTTTTTTTAGTGCTTTATATTTTTTTTTATTCTCAATTTCATTTATTTCTGCTCTAATATTTGTTATTTCTTTCCTTTTACATGCTTTGGATTTAGCTTGCTGTTCTTTTTCTAGTTCCTCCAGGAATGCAGGAAGGTCTTTCATTTCAGCTCATACTTCTTTTTCAATGTAAACATTCAGGGCTATAAATTTCCCTCCCAGAACTGCCTTTAATTGCATCCCATAGGTTTTTTTGTTGTTGTTGTTGTTTTATTTTGTACATTTAATAATTGAAAATATAAACAATTAAAAACTAAAAAGTAAACACAGATGAATAAATATTTACATTTCTCAATTAAATGTAATGGATACATACAAAAATTTTTTTCAAACAAACGATATGTTACACAATATATTTGATTCATAGTAACGCATTCATACAGTATTTGTCCTTTTGTGTCTGGCTTGCTTCGCTCAACATAATGTCCTCCAGGTTCATCCATGTTGTCATATGCTGTACGACTTCATTTCTTTTTACAGCTGCATAATATTCCATGGTGTGAATAGACCACAATTTGTTTATCCATTCATCAGTTGATGGACACCTGGGATGTTTCCAACTTTTGGCAATGGTGAATAATGTTGCTATGCACATTGGTGTGCAGATGTCTGTTGGTGTCACTGCTCTCAGTTCTTCTGGGTACATACCCAGTAGTGGTATTGCAGGGTCACGTGGCAATTCTATATTCAACTTCTTTAGGAACTGCCAAACAATCCTCCATAGTGGCTGTACCATTCTGCATTCCCACCAACAGTGAAGAAGTATTCCTATTTCTCCCCATTCTCTCCAACATTTGTAGTTCTCTGTCTTTTTAATAGTGGCCATTCTGATAGGTGTGAAATGATATCTCATTGTAGTTTTGATTTGCATTTCCCTAATCATGAGTGATGTTGAACACTTCTTCATGCGTTTTTCTGCCATTTGTATTTCTTCTTTGGAGAAATGTCTATTCAAGTCTTTCACCCATTTGTTAATTGGGTCATTTGTCTTTTTATTGTTGAGTTGTAACATCTCTATATATCCTGGATATTAAACCCTTATCGGATATGTGATTTCCAAATATTTTTTCCCATTGAGTTGGCTG
>JAQZBX010086362.1:0-13005 GCA_029593785.1 Cabassous unicinctus | reverse complement strand
TAGAGGGTCCTTGCTAGGATACTAGGCATTATTTAGGATGGAGAAGCAGAGGCCAAGTTTCTGATGGAATGGTAAGATTTTACGGAGAAAAGGAAGAAGAAAATATTTGGGACATGTGGCTTGTGTTAGTCAGGGTTCTCTAGGAAACAGAATCAACAGGAGATTTCTGTAAATAGTATGAGATTTTATAACAGTCTCTCAAGTGACCATGAGGATGCACAAGTCCAGGTTTCGCAGGCAGGCTGCAAACCAAGGGCTCCAATGAAAGTCCAATGAAGGTCCTTGATGAGTTTCTGGGAGATGTTGGCTGTCCAAAGGCGAGCTGGGAAATTGTCTCTGAATGCTGAATCACTTCCCCTTTTAAGGTGTTCAACTGTTTGGATAAAGCATCACTCATTACTGACGGCAATCTCCCTGTTTGATCGTAGATGTAATCAGCTATCTATGCAGTAAACCCACTGATGACTAAAGCTCATAAATGTCCTTGTATTACAATTAACCCAGTGCTTGCTTGACCAAACAACTAGGCAAAATTACATTGCCAATTTGAAACATTAGCCTAACCATCACATGGCTCTAGTGGGATAGTGTAAAAGATGGATGGTTATAGAGGACACACCTAACAAGGGGTGGCAATGAGGGCACTGGACATTTTAAAGATGTCAAAATTTCATTATAAAATAGCTCTTTATGGCAGAAAATATTTTAGTGAGTGCTCAGATATCGAAGGTACCAGTCAGAGTGAAACAAATTATATATAGATATATATATATATATATATGTATATATATATATCTTGGCTATATTAGTGAATCTATTATTTGTGTTTCCTTTTCACTAGCCTAGGCATAGCAGGTCTAACAGCACCTTTTTCCCTGTAATTAAAAAAAACTGTGGTAAGGGGAGCACAGAAAAGATGGTGTGCCCAATACAAAGTCATACAGTTAATGGCAGTCAATACAAGACATAAATTCTTTATGTATCCCAGCAGTTTTTAAACTGTTTCAAGGATGCCTAGGTTTTCTGGGAAATTCTAGTGGTTGCTGTAGAGTAAAAGTGACAAGAGGCAGTGGGTGGTTTTCTGAACAGCTCCTCTTTTATCTTTTTGCATGTGGGGAGATTATATGTAAGTTATTTCTTCTTTGGTTGGTTCTTATCTGTTGTTATCCTTCCTTTTTTTCCTTTTGTTTTACTTGGCACCCTTCCTGCTTCCCTTTGATTCTCTCTGTTGCCTCAGTCTCATTCCCATTTAAACTAGACTTGGCCTCCACTATCCAGAAAAGTGAGGCCACAGCTGAAATGCAAAAAGAAACCAAAATGTTACTGACTTTATGCTTGTAAATCCAAAACTTAGATTTGGAATATTTAGCAGTTTATCCTGTCAAAGGAGAAGGAAATTAAAGCTCTCTGGGCTGTAGAAGTAGAAAGAAGAATTTGAAGAGAAAGTAATAAAGTTAGAAATGATGTGTGAACCAATCTAAGTTTCTGGGGACCTAGGGAATCTAACCCATGTTAGATTTCCGTTTTCATAGGAAAAAAATGAACCCCATTTTCTGGTAAAACACAAGAAACCTATAAGCCTCATAGAAAAGTCCCTTCTAAAAATTAATGTTAGAAAGAGCCTCTGGGATTTCATGAAACTGGAGTGGCTAGGCAAAGTGCAAAAATGTTCCCTTGTCAGAGTCAGGTGGAGAAAATAGTTGAGAAAGAAATAAAGCCAGCTGACCTGCAGGGGCTTTTTTGGTTGGTATGTGAGAAAGCTATAGCAGAAGTTAGAAGTGGAAAATCTAGTAGGGGTTTGATAAGGACACAATAGAATTGCAAAGATTCCAGCAGTCAGAGGAATGTAGCTCAGTAATAGATGAAATTAATTGCATCTCAGACAACTTTGACAAAACAAATTAGAGATGCCCTTCCATTTTTCTATCAATGTGGTATTTCTAGAAGCTCCCTTGTGAACATAGAATACACCTCAGAGAGAAAGAACAAGAGAGAGTAATATCATGAATTTCATCACATTTAAACTGAAATAACAGAAAAAACATGAAAATGACTGAATTTGCCTGGAAATAATTTGATTACTTTTTCTGTTTCAGATGATATGGGGGCTCCAGTAGAAATTCATTTTAATTTTAGAAAAATTTAAGTTACAGATTTATACATCAAAGTTCCTGGTACTATGAAATTGAACATACTATTAATATACCAGCCTTCCATGTAAAATTTTATTTTAACAGAGAATACTTCAAGTGAAAAAAGAAAGAAATAAAAAGACTTAGAATTCCTGCAATATTGGCAGTCTGCTTTTTGGAGGGTTGAGGGGCAAAAATACATTAAGTGAGAAAATGGTTATAACAACTCATAATAGAGACATACACATTACTCTCGGCATTACAAATATTGTATAGGATTATTGAACTTTCAAAGTGGAAAGATTTAATGTTTAAATTTCTTGACCTTGACACTAACCTAGATTCATCGCTCTATGTAATGTTAGGTGTGGAGGGTTCCTTAAGGATCATTTCTTCCATTTTACTGATGAGAAAACTGAGATCCAGAGCAAGGAAAGTACCTGGTCTACTTAACCCTATGCTCTGAAGTTACAGACATAGAAAATGTGTGGGAATTTGGCTGATTTCTAGGAAATTTCAAGCTTGGATTATAATCATGTTATGAAAAATAAGGGGAGGAGATGTGGCTCAAGCAGTTGTGTGCCCACCTCCCAAATGGGAGGTCCCAGGTTTGGTTCCCACTGCATCCTAAAGAAGAAAAACAAACAATCAGCAGACGTTGAGCACAAACAATGTGAAGACAATGAGCAAGAAATGAATGAGACAATGAGCAAACAATGAACAGACAATGAACAAAAAACAAACGAGAAGGGAATGGATATGGTTCAAGCATTTGAGCACCCACCTCCTACATGGGAGGTCCCAGGTTTGGTTCCCAGGGCCTCCTAAAGAAAAAACAAACAGACAGTGAGCATATAACAAGCATAAACAATGAGAAAAAAATAAGCAAACACGAGGGAGCCATTTCGGAGGGGGGATTAAAAAAAAGAATAATATCCCATGTGGTTAGTATTTCTTTCAGATACTATAATAAGTAAATGAATAATTGGATTTAAAATATTTTGAAATATGTAAATTAATATAAATGTGTAGCATTTCTATCAATATCATTAATAACATTATATGGTGACTCTATATATCACAGTGCCTTGGTTAAAATTGCCCAGGTATTAAAACCCATGATAATATGGAAGGGGGTGGTTTGGCAGTGGAGGTGGGTGATAGTTGTGCAGTGATGTGAGTGGGGTCGATGGTGCTGGAACGTAAGGGTGAGCAGAGTGGAGGGGTTGTAATGGCCTATTCATGGAACTGAGAGGCAGACTGGAGGAAGGAATAGAAGAACTCTGGGGATTTGTAAGTCTGTGGTTGAAACTACAATAGTGGAAATGTTTTTTTGGCAAATTTGAGAGGGGAGGGCCACCGGTGCAGGACATCAGTGATGGCGGTATATGCGGAAATGGGTGCACCTGGGGCATGCTTCTGTGCAATGTGAATATGTTCATCTTTGCATAGGGAGTTATCTCAATGAGAGGAGATCCAAACAATAAATAAGAAAGTATAAAACTCCCATCCTGGAGAGTCCTGCTACATCTCAAATGGAGGGGAATGAACCTCTCAAGTAAATAGGCACCACCTAATAAAAGAAAACAGCAGTATGTCAAGCCCTCAATATTAAGAAATGTAAGCATGAACATTATTCTTCAAAAATTGAAACTTACTGGTTTCCATAGGTTCTGAGGAGAGGGGGAGGGAAGAATGGGTGGAACATAGAGCATCTTGTGGACATTGGAATTGTTCAACATGGTCTTGCAATGATGCATACAGGCCATTATACATTTTGTCAGAACTTATAAAAATATATGGTGCAGAAAATTGGGATTGTGAGAAGATGGTGACAGACTCACAGGCAGAGCTGAATGCTCTCACAAAAACAGTGGAGAAAGCCAAAATCTGTCTGAAGGACTGCTGCTTTGGTGATCAGCAGACCAGCATAGTTCTATACAACTCCCAGGAGGGCGAGCAACAGAAACTGAAACAAGAAATGTGAGTTACCAAGTCCCTGTGGTGGCCAGGAAGGGTTCCCCTCCACCATTCCCAAGATATTAAGCTAGGGAAAAACACCTGACTCTCTGCAGCTGACTGAGTGGGAAACAGACACCTTCCTCCCTGTCAGCTGTTCAAAGGGAAAAGGGAAGGGAGATCAGGGTGCTTTTCTTCAGTGAATTTGGCCAGCAGAGCCCGCTTTGCATCTCCAATTTGGAGATTCAACACAGGAACACAGGAAAGCTGAGACTGAAACACCACTGTGGAAAGGCACACTGACTAGCAACACTTGCTGGTCAGTCTGGAAATTGCATGCACAAAAACTGTTCACACTCTATTCAAGCCCTAGGAAAAAAATCTGTGCCCCACTAGTGAGTCCCCCGCCCGATTTTGAAAACTTAAGCTGGGCAATTTTAAAGACTGGGAATAAGTTGAACCAAATATCAAAGAAGAGCTGTGAAAAAAAATAAGTAAGAGAGAAATTAGCCATTAGAGTGAATTCACCAACATATTCAAATGCCTAGATATCAGCAAAAAATCACAAACCATACTAGTAAACAGGAAGAGATGGCCCAGCCAAAAGAACTAACAAATATCCTCAAGAGATACAGGATTTAATCAGTGATAATCACACAACTCTCCTAAATCACTTCAAAGAATTTAAAGAAAATGTGATTTAAAAAATAAAGGATATTAGGAAGACACTGGGAGAGCATAAAGAACAATTTGGAAGCCTGCAAAGAAAATTAACAGAACTTATGGGAATGAAAGACATGATGGATGAGATTAAAAATACATTAGAGGCACAATAAGAGCAGATTTGAATTGCTTGATGACAGATTTAGTGATTTCAAAGAGAGAACAACTGAACTGGAAAAGACAGAACAGAAAGAGTAGAGAATGGAGAAAAATGGAACAGAGTCTCAGGAAATTGAATGACAACATGAAACACACAAATATTCACATTATTGGTGTCCCAGAAGGAGAAGAGAATGGAAAAGGGGTAGAAAGAATATTTGAGGAAATAATGACCAGAAACTTCCCAATCTTTATGAAGGACATAAATATCAATATCCAAAAAGAACAATGCACCCCAAACAGAATAAATCCGAATAGACCTATCCCAGGACACCTACTACTCAGAATGACAAATATCAGACATAAAGAGAAGATCCTGAAAGCAGCAAGAGAAAAGCAAAGCACCACATACAAGGGAAACCCAATAAGATTAAGTGCTGACCTATCATCAGAAACCATGGAGGAGACAAGAAAGTGTTATGTTATATTTAAGGTACTGAAAAAGAAAAATTGCCAACCAAGGATTCTGTATCTGGCAAAGCTGTTCTGCAAAAATGAGGGTGACTTCAAAATCATTGCAGACAAACAAAAAATGATAGAATATGTTACCAAAAGACCAGATTTACAAGAGATACTAAAGGACATGCTGCAGAATGAATGGAAAAAAATAAGGGCAAGAGATTTGGAGAAGAGTTTAGAAATGAAGATTATTAAGAAGGGTAAACTAAAGCATAAGAAGACAGACAATAGAACAGTATGACAACAGAGAGCTGAAGGACAAAATGAATAAAGTAATTAATGCCTTTACAGTCATAACACTGAATGTTAATGGATTGAATACCCCAATTAAAAGATATAGACTGATAGAATGAATAAAAAAATATGAGCCATCTAAATGTTGTCCTACAAGAGACTCGCCTCAGACGTAAGGACACGACCAGGTTAAAAGTGAAAGGTTGGAAAAAGGTATTCAATGCAAACAGTAACCAAAAAAGAGCTGGAGTAGACCAGATTAATGTAAAATAAAAAACATTATTATATGAACAATAATTACTCATTGCAACTGGCAAATTTTTTCTGTGATCAGTATTCTGTAATTTTTTTTCATACAAAATAAACATTTGCTTTTAATCTAGGAAGACTGGATAAGAGATATAGTTTTGGAATACTTCATTTTTCTTTAACCATTTTTATTCATACTCTTTAATTAAAATAATATTTCTGGATCAATAATGATTTAGCATGACTACTGTTGACAAGATTTTGAGTTTTTCTGCCTCATAAAATTATGAGTTGGTAAATTGTTATCTGGTGTAATCCATTCCAATAAGATGTGAAGAATTCCCCAATAGGAATTATTTATAAAGAATGATTGCCTAAATGGAAATTAAGTAGCTAAACCAATGATTTATTAAATTCTTAGAGATTATTATATCCAATAGTTAGAGCTGTAATATAAAAATTAGAATCATGTAATAATTAATTTCTATTTGAATTATTATTTACATTTATAAAGGCTTTTTGCTATGCTATTTTTTTTTGTTTTTTTTGTTTTTTTGTTTTTGTTTTTGTTTTTTGTTGTTGTTTTTTGTTTTTACGAATGCAGCACTTTTTTTTTTTCATTTACTTTATTTTTTCTTTTTGGTGTACAGTTCTATGAGTTTTCCCCCTCCCCCCGCACTTGCTGTCTGTGTCCATTCGCTGGGTGAGCCTCTGTGCCTGTTTCTTGCCTTCTCTTCTCATTTTTCTCCTCCAGGTTTCACCAGAATTCGATCCTAGGGACCTCCGATGTGGGAGAGAGCCACCGTCACTTGCGCCACCTCAGTTCCTGGTTTCTGGCACATCTTGCCTTGGCTCTCCCTTGCGTCTCTCTTTTGTTGCATCATCATCTTGCTGCATGGCTCGCCACACATGGGCCTGGCTCGCCTGCTCACCTTTTTCTTATTTTTACCAGGAGGTCCCAGGGATCAAACCTGGGTCCTTCCATATGGTAGACGGATGCCCAACCACTTGAGCCACATCCGCTTCCTCATATCTATTTTTTATAATTGATTTAATTAAATCAAACCTGACCTTACACTCTCTTTGATAATTTGTAATTTCTTTTAATCTATTTTTCTATTTATTTTACAATTTTTTCAATAAGGACTATTTAACAGCTAAAATAATCCATTGATTATACACTTTGGATAGCTCATATGTTATATGAATATAACTCAATAAAAATATTGCTTAATAAACAAGTAATTGTACAAAAATAAATAGAAATAGCAGCTATGTATAGCAGGGGAAACAGGGAGATTGAAAGGTGAAGAATTTTCATGTTTGTCTGTTTCTTGTTTATTATTATTATTATTGAAATAATGAAAATGCTTTAATAATTATTGAAGGGATGAATGTGCAACTATGTGATTATACCAAATACCATTGATTGTACACTGTGGATAAATTGTATGCTTTATTAATATGTATCAATAAAATTGATTTGCTTCTTAAAAAGTATATGGTGCAAAAGGTAAACCATAATGTAAACCATTGAGTATGGTTAGCAGCAATACTTTGATATTTCTTCAATTGTAACAAATTTACCATACTCATATGGGATGTTATTGGTAGGGGAGGATGTGGGACAGTATATAAGAATCCTTATATTTTCTATGTGACTTTTCTGTAACTTAAAGCTTTTTGGAAAATAAAGTGAAAAAAGACACTGGGGGAACATACAGAAGAAATTTTCAATATATAAAAAAATAGAACTTATGGTGATGAAATGCATAATGCAAAAAATTATATATATATATATGTTTTTAATTTTTATTTTATTATTATTGTTGGCTTTGTTGGAGAGGTTTTGCATTGCAGAAAAGTTGCAACTGTAGCAGGGGAGGATCACTGGTGTGGGTATCGTCATGGGGGATGTATGAGGAGAGAGCACCTCGGCCATGCCTCTATGGAATATGAATTTGTTCATATGGGTCATGAGGTGTTGTCTTGTTGGGTGGTGACCCACAGAAGAATCGACAGAATATTGAATTCCCATCCTGAAGTGTCCAGCTACCTTATCTCTCATAGAGTGGCAAGAATCTCTAGAATACATGGGCAGTGCCTAATGAAGGAGGACAGACCAATATTTCAGGCTCTTAATCTTGAAGCTTGTACTTATGAGATTTGTACTTGTGAAACTGAAACTTAGTCAAGTAATATATATTGCCTAAGAGTTACCTCCTAAAAACCTCCTTGATGCTCAAAGGTGGCCTCTATCTAAGCTAAACTCAGCATATAAATTCACTGCCTTCCCCCCTGATGTGGGACATGAGTCCCAGGGATGAGCCTTCCTGGAACTGAGGGATTATTACTAGGCACCAATTAACAATGCATTTGGAAAAGGACCTAGACCAAAAGGGGGAAATATTAAATACAAATGATTTTTTATGGCTAAGAGATTTCAACGAGTTGGGAGGTCATTCCAAAGGTTAGGGTTATGCATGTCTCAGGAGGGTCTCACCGACTGCCCAAGTAAACTGTATCTCAAGAAGGAGTGCTCCTGAGGGCTCTAGAGACATCTAGACACTACAGGCAATGCAGGCAACCCCAGAAATTGGCACCCTGTTGGCAGGTCTTAACTTGGTGTATATGATAACCCATCTCCCCAATATATCAGAGTTAGACTCATTTATAATTTTCCTACATGTGATTCCTCTACCTCTTTTATTTGAATCTGTAATTAGCACTGTACCCATTAAATACACCTCAGGGACTTAAATCTTCTGGCTGCTTATATGCTATTTGAGCCCTGAATCTCAGCAGAGTTGTAGCCAACACCTACTCTCCAATTCATTGGACTCAGCCAGGACAAATAACAAAAAGATGAAGATGGACAACACCCATCCCAAAAAACAAAGTATCTAACTGCAAGTAAGACAGTTACATCTATCTGCCCCTTGGGCTCTAAGCCCCCTCTGTCTCTATAGTTTTTCCTATTTGGACTTTCATATAAATGGAATCATACAATATGTGGCCTTTGTTTTAATAAATTTTTTTTATTTTTAAAAGGATATTTAGATTTACATAAATGTTACACAAAAAATATAGGGATTCCCATATGCCCCACTCCCCACACCTCCCACACCTTCCCACATAAACATCCTTTATTAAATAAAACATCTTTTATCAATTGCAATTTGCAATTGATAAAAGCATCCTGGGGCTTTGCCATTAAGCATGGACCATAGTTCATATTATAGTCTCCACTCTCTCCCACACAGTTCTGCATGCTATGTGATGATATAAAATGGCCTATATCTGCCGTTGCAACGTCACTCAGGATAATTCCCAAGTCCCGAGAAAGCCCCCGTATTACAACTGTTTTTCCCTCTCCCTACCCCCAGAGCCTCCAGTGGCCACTGGCTCCACATCAATGTTGTAATTTCTTCCATTGCTAGAATCACAATATGTCTATAGTAGAATACCAGTAAGTCTAGTCTAGTCCATAGTTCTTCCCCCATCCTGAGGATGCTGGGATGGTGATGTCCACTCCCCCTCTAATTGAGAGGGGGCATCTCCATCCCAAAATCCTCAATATTGATGAATGAACAAGCATAAGGGGGGGATACAACGAATTATTATTATTATAGTAATAGAAGAAATAACATTGATATAAAGACAGTGGTCAACAGAGGTTTTGCAGGGACAGAGAGGAAAGAGTAGGGGTAACATTGGACGTTTTTTGGAAATTGGAACTGTTCTCCATGATATTGCAATGAGGGATACAAGCTGTTATGTATTTTGACAAAGCCTATGAAATGTGCAGTGAAAATTTTTGTAAACCATAATGTAAACTATAGACCATGATTAGTAACAATGTTTCAATATGTGTTCATCAATTATAACAAATGTACCACACAAAGGAAAAATTATGTTAATGTGGGAGATTGTGGGAGGGTGAGGGGGTGGGGTATATGGGAATCCTTGATATTTTAGATGTAATGTTTATGTAATCTAAGGCTCCTTTAAAAATAAAGAAAAAAAATGTTAGAAATATTTCCCAGGTGGGTAAAATGACCCTTTTGTCTGAGTTAATAGTTTATTGTGAAAAATGAAATTATTTATTTAACATAAATGGAGCAACTGTTTTAAGTCCAGCAGCATGTCTTTGACTACCCTCTTCATTAGTTTAATTTGCATGAAATCTACAAATATTATTATTGGTCATAAAATTATCAAGACCTTTTGGAACTGACTACAGAATGGCCTCTGTGACCTTCAGCTTCATTCATTCCTGTAGCCTGCTTCACATTGACCACAGCATTTAGCAATTTTTTTTATTTTATCCAAATTTGTCAACCATTAATTTCAAATGACAGTTTGAATTTTACATTACTGCCGAACTAAAAGGAGAACCTGACGAGATTTTATTAGCTCCCTTTGTAACTTTGAAGGTGTTAATCAACTCTTTTATAACTCTTCTTTGCAAGCAAGCTTCCTGTGCTCTGCAATAACAATATATTCCAGGGGATAAAAAAGTCCCTAAAAGCTAGTTGTTTTTTTTAAATTGGTTGTCACACATGCAATTGATTTAGGTATTTGCTTATTTTTTTTCTTTCTCTTTTTTTTCAAAATACAATAATCACTTTTATTATCATGGAAAGAAAAAATAAAATCACACTTATACTAACCTACTCTGACAAATGGATTTTCACAGGAGCAGCTTACTAAGATCTCTACCTGATTGGTCCTGTTCCTGGCCACGCCAATTGGATCATAAGCTAGAATTACAGTTGTTATCAGAGGTGCTCAGGATTCCATCACCACCTCTTGATTTTGATGATATTGCAACTCCTTTGGAGTCTAAAATGTGCAACTGCAGGACTTGCTTGACTTCAATTTTTCTCCCCTTTACAGCCCTTATCTTTAATATTGTCAAAACACCTTTGTATCATGTACCTTACATTATCTGTCTGCAGACCTATCTTTAGATCTTCTTAAAGCCTCACTGCTTTTCTTTGTTTCTTTGTGTGTTTTGATTTTTTAATATTGTTTTATAACAAATCAATTTTATTGATACATATTAATAAAGTATAAATCCATCCAAAGTGTACAATCAATGGTATTGGTTGTAATCATATATTTGTGCATTCATCACTTCAATCATTCTTAGAACACTTTCATTATTTCAATAATAATTAAAAAAACAAAAAACCCAAAACTCATTGACTCTCAATCTGTCTATGCTTCCCCTGCCATACATAGCTGCTATTCTTTTTCCTTCTCACTAGTATATTTGTATTTATATTTTATAAAAACAGTCTTATATATACAATATTAACCATATTCGTGTTTTAAATGAGGTTTTACTATCTTATAGAGGAGTCCAATGTTACAGATTTAACCTTTCTTTCTAGTAATATACATGACTTTAGACTTTCTCTTTCAACCACTGTCATAGCCATACAATAGCACTTTTAGTTAGAAACACCATGATATGCTTTCACCATTTCTTTTCATTTCCAAATATTTACAAACAACCTTTTTACCAATTCTGCACAGATTAATCATCAGCTTTCCATTCTCTACCTTCCATTTATTTTCTGGTGACCTATATGTTAATTATTAACTCCATGAGTTTACTCGATATATTTAGTTCAAAATAACACAATCATACAGTATTTGGCCTTTTGTGTCTGGCTTGCTTCACTCAACATAATGTCCTCCGGGTTCATCTATGTTTTCATATGCTTCACAACTTCATTTCTTCTCGCTGCTGCATAATATTCCCTCGTGTGTATACACCACAATTTGTTTATTTATTGATCATTTGATAGACATCTGGGTTGTTTCCAACTTTTGGCAATCATGAATAAAACTGCTATGAACATCAGTGTGCAGATGTCTGTCCATGTCACTGTTCTCTGTTCTTCTGGGTATATACCTAGTAATGGTATTGCCAGGTGTGTGAGGGTTAAAACTCAGGCAGCGGCCATGTAAGGGTTAAAACCTGGGCAGCAGCCCAACTGCTAGATTACCTATTAACCTTGGCTCAGCTTATTTTGTTCCCCCAATTCAGCATGTCTTGTATCTAATTCATAAGGTCCTTGGCCCAATACACATCCCCAGAGCACAGCAGAAATGATTCCAGAGAGTTGCATTCTGTGTTCTTTCTGTATAACTTTGAGTGATACGTAGTGTATAAATAATCATGCAAATAAGGAACAGCCATGCTTGCTTGCCTGTTTGTCTGGAGCAGACTACATCTATGCCGGTATGAGCAAACTTCCCTCTCCACCTAAGTTTTTCTTCCGCCTACCTCCCTCATGGGCTCCCAAGGTGGACACTTCACACCGGGTCACATGGCAAATCTATATTCAACTTCCTTAGGAATTGCCAAATAGCCCTCCACAGTGGCTGTACCAGTCTACATTTCCATCAACAGGAAATAAGCATTCCTATTTCTCCACATCCTCTCCAATATTTACAGTTTTCCAACATTTTAATAGCAACCAGTCTAATAGGTGTGAAATGATATCTCACTGTAGTTTTGATTTGCATTTCCCTAATTGCTAGCCTCACTGCTTTTGAGACATTGATTTTCCCTGCAATGTCTCAGGAATTAAATTTACACTAATATTTTATATGGTAGCTTCCTTTAGCTTTAAAGGGAAAATTACAATTTGACCAAATATTTGCTCCTTCACTAATTCTAAATTCAGAGCAAATATTTGTTTTCACTGTAACATATTGACTTTATCAACAACTTCCGTTAATCGCAAGTGTCTCACCCTGACATTTAAACATATTTTAAAATATATATTATGAAAAAAATTCTACAAAAGTGGCAAAAAACTAAAAACTATAATGTAGCACTCTCTTCACTATAAGAGATCCTTATTCTCAGGGATTGCTATAGACAGTATATCAAGATTTCATCAGGTAATTTGACAACGTTTTTCACAATACTTTTTGAATAAGATTTACTAGGTTACTGCTGAGATCATAGTGCATGTAATGCAAAGCTGGTAAAAAAAATTACATTTGTTAAATATAGTAGGACATTTTGGGTCAAGGGTATGATTTTTAGTTCTCTAAGTTGATTTAT
>JAQZBX010086361.1:0-13011 GCA_029593785.1 Cabassous unicinctus | reverse complement strand
CGGCCTGCCCTCACAAGGAGGCGCCGGGAAGCGAACCCGGGGCCTCCCACATGGCAAACCGGTGCTCCACCCATTGCGCCACACCCGCTTCCTGCTGCACCGCCCAGGCCGCTGTGCCCTCACAAGGAGGCCCCGGGACGTGAACCCGGGCCTCCCATATGGTAAACGGGGGCTCCATCCACTGAGCCACACCCGCTTCCCTCGTGGTGCTTTTAATTTGTATTAGAGAGCGGAAGAGTATTGCAGTTTTAGTCAGCATCACTTTTCCTCTTCTGTGCTTGCCTGTGTTTAAAGTCGAAGAAGGTGTTACTATTACCTGTCTAAAAGACTTAAGGAAAGATTGTCTTGTGTTGTGAACAACTTGAAAATTATATATTTGGAAGTGCTTTAAAAATGCAAATGTTTATTCAAAGGAAGGCAATGTTGTTTTCCTTCAGATATGAAGATCTTCTAAAAAGTCTGCCATTGCCAGAATATTGTAATCCAGAAGGAAAATTCAATCTGGCTTCTCATTTGCCAGGATTTTTTGTACGTCCTGATCTAGGACCCAGGTTGTGCAGTGCATATGGTAGGTGTCTATTCACGTTTCCCCCAACTTGTAATTTTATGGGATTTTAACAGAAATTTCTATCCAAAGATAAATTGTCCAGTAATTTTTAGCTTCTACCAAATCTGTTCTTTTAATAATCCATTGAAGTTTTCTTGTGTGTGCCAAGCATTATGTTAGGAATTAACAGCCTATGTATAGTTAAATACCTTTTAAAGCCCTATAAAATAAATTTTTTATGAATTTGATTCTTACAGGATGTTTTCTAGATTGTTACCTTTAGGAGCAGGATTTGGTAATGAGACAATAACTAAAATTGCAATTAAGAAATTTTCCTCATTTACCTGATTTAGGAGAATATCTGATTATTTTATTAAATATGTATTTAATCAAGTGAAATTTTGTTTTACACAGGTGTAGCTGCTGCTAAAGATCATGATATAGGAACAACAAATCTCCATATAGAAGCTTCTGATGTTGTCAATATTCTAGTCTATGTAGGCATAGCAAAAGGAAATGGCATTCTCTCAAAAGCAGGTAATTTAAAAATGTATCATTTTGTTTATTTATTTATTTCCAATCAGTACTGTTTCATAAAAACAATATTGTATTTATGAAAATTAACTATTACACTCACTTTTAAACATTTATTCAAGAAAAGAAACTAGGTCAGGCATTCTTTTTTCCCTCCAGTATCAGAGGAAGAAGGAAGGGGCTTTTTTCCCAAGTAGAAATAACTTTTCTATCTAATACCTAGATTTTAGTTTCCATCGTTTCAATTTATTTTTGTAACCGAGTTCCATCATTTATTCCCTTCTATGTAGAGACATAGACATACAGATACAGATCTCTAACCTTTCCTTCTTCACTGGCTTCTCCTCTTCCAAATAGAAGCAGACACTAGACTCTTCTTTCCCCAAAAAAAAAACCTCCTTCAGACTTCGTCTTCCTTTCCAGCATACTATCTCTCCTTTCTTTAAAAATTATTTGCTGTCTCTGTCACTTTTCCTTTCACGTTTCAACTCATTGCAACGCTGACTTTACCTACATCTCCACTGAAATTGCTATTGCTATGGCTCTCCCTGACCCTCATAATTGGTAATTCATTGGTTTCTTTCTCTTTTTTTATTACTTGCCCCATCTGTATAAATGGCACTGTTGATAACTACCTCTTCTTTACATATCAGCCTTGGGTTCTGTGCCACCACTCACATGGTTTTACCACCTTATGGAATGCGCCACTTTTTCAAGACTTTTTCACCTCTTCCTTTAAATGCTTCTCTTCTTACAGAGTTACCTTTTATAATTTACATGCTCTTCCTATGAAATTCTATACATGACTTCCGTTACCAATTAGAACACTAATTCTCTGTCTGGAGCCCAAAATGTAGCCACAACTTATTGACTAGGTGCTGGGGCACAGAGATTCAGTATTTATTCACTTTACTTGCGCATTTTATTTGACAATTTCTTCTACAGAAAACAACGTAAATTTCACCAAAACTATAAAAACTCACTTTTATGTTGTTATTCAGCTCCCTTAACTGACACAATTGACTTCAATAAATAGAAACTCTCCCCCTCCCCCGCCAAGGATTTTAGAACAGACACACTTGAGTTGTAGTCCGAGCTCTACCATAAAAATTTGTAACCCATGGTTCAAATGACCTATCCTTTGCAAACCTATGACTCTACAGGATTAATTATCTCTTCCTTTGTACCTCATTGTACTTTGTTCAAATTATCCCCCATAGGACTTAACGCTATAGGATAGTAGTTATACCTGCTTTTCTCTCCTGTTCTTTCATTTCCTTAAATGTTGGA
The DNA here is from genome assembly GCA_029593785.1 of Cabassous unicinctus. Lineage (NCBI taxonomy): Eukaryota > Metazoa > Chordata > Mammalia > Cingulata > Chlamyphoridae > Cabassous > Cabassous unicinctus. The sequence continues at coordinate 10,640 of JAQZBX010086361.1, read as the reverse complement.
ACTTTATTTATTTTTGTTCCCACACATCCCTCTACCATGCCTTTTCCCCGACCTCCTGTTCCTTTTGAGGAAAATTTCACCAACATTTTTAATTATTTTTGTTGTTGTTGTTTTCTTTATCTAAAATTTATCACTTTTTTATATAGGTAGAAAGTAATGTTCAGTTATATTAATGCTTAAAACGTTTTGAGAAATACTGACCTACTTAATGCACATGATCTTTCCTCTGCTTATAGTGGCTCTCCTGCCTCCTTGTCTCCCTGGTCACATCTTGTCTTTATCCTTCATATTGTACCTCAGATTGTTATCTCTCCTTAGAGGTCTTCTCTAAAGAGAATAAACGCTTTTCTAGCCTATCATTACTTTCCCTAGGAGAAAACACCTCCTTACTTTTTCTTGAATTTGCAAAGCAGTGAAATTGGGTTTTCAGCTTTTAGTTTTGTAAAACATGTTTTTAAAAAACTATCAGCTGCCATTTTTTAAGAGAAAGAACAATTTAAACCCTACTTATATAAAGGATATAATATGAGTATAGGATAGCTTTTTATGATAAACTTTTTACATCATCCTTAAATTCTTGCTGTACCATGGGTTTTGGAAAATCTTTGCCACAGATAACATTTGAGAACTGAACCAGTGTTCTGTGCACCCTTTGTACTGTTTTACTTACTCACTGTGATATTCTTATTTATTTGCTTGCCTTTATTGAATCTATTGCACTCCATGAGGTCTTGACTGGGTCTTTCTTAACACTAATCCCCAACATCATAAGATGGAATCTGGCAAATAGTAAGCACTTAATAAATGTTTAATTTGAGAGGTCCTTGCAGCCACGTTTAAAAATAAAAGACTACTCTCACAAATTAGGGAATATCTGGTATATCTTTGTTGTAGGCAGTAGATTTCTTTTCCTCTTAAAAGAACATTACTTTAAAATGTTCACTTTTGTGAAACTAGAAATTCATCTAAGAAAAAGACAACTTTCTTGGAGTCCTACACTCAGAGATAGCCAGGTAACATTGTGAATACACATACTTCTAAAGTTCTTCCTATAATTACACATATATGTAGGATTTAAAATGTTTGTCAGCATATTAGAATGCTCTGACATTTGCTCACAACCACAATCTTGTTGCGCACAGGAGCAATTCAACAGTCTTCGTGACATTTCTGATTTGTCTATAGATTATCCATAATATACAGGATTCCCTGCCCTCACCCCACCCCAGAAGTTAGAAGACATTTTGCTCTTCCATTCATTAGTCTTGATAAAGAGCAAGTCCCTTCACCTCACTGAATCTAGTTGCTCAGGTGTAAAATAAAGGTTATCATCCCCACCTTAGTAAGTAGTTTAAAGACCCAACTAATTAATGGTCATGAAAGTCCTTGGTAAATTATGAAATGCTTTGTGAATGTAAGTCATTGATTACCTGCTTGGGACAGGTAGAATGTTCAAATTTGAGTAAAAGTCCTTAATTTTTTTTTTTTTTTTTTAATCTCCTTCTCCTTGGTTTGCAGAAAACAAGTGAACTGGGAAAATTACTGTACCAAGCTCAGTGTCAGTGTTCTCTGTAGTCTTACAGTTCTAACAGTTTTGAATATACTGGGTTTGATCTCTCCCCAAGAGTCCCAATCCAGTCAGGCATTCTACTGATCTGATAAATGAGATTTAACTTTCTGGTCATCTTTACTGACAAATTTGAAAATACTCTTCTCTATTTAGGAATACTCAAGAAATTTGAGGAAGAAGATTTGGATGACATTTTAAGAAAAAGATTGAAAGACTCAAGTGAAATACCTGGTGCTCTGTGGCATATTTATGCTGGGAAAGACATTGACAAGATAAGGGAATTTCTCCAAAAGGTAAAACTTAAGTTGTAAATAATATATGTCCTCATCTTAAACATGAACTTAATTTTTTTTTTTTAGGAGGTACTTGAACCCAGGACCTTGTACATGAGAAGCAGGCACTCAACCACTTGAGCTACATCCTTTCCCTAATTATTTTTTAATGCTACCTCATTCAGTAATATAAGATCATTAGGTCAATTTTAATTTCAAGGGAGGAGGGAAGAGAAGTTTCAATTGTTAAAAATCAAAATCTTGGGAAGTGGGTGTGGCTCAGTGGATAGAGCCCCCGTTTACCATATGGGAGGCCTGGGTTCGCTTCCCGAGGCCTCCTTGTGAGGGCACGCCGCCGGCCTGAGTGGTGCTGTGGGCTGATGCAGCAACCTCACGGCAGGAAGCGGGTGTGGCGCAATGGATAGAGCACCCGTTTACCATATGAGAGGCCCCGGGTTCGCTTCCTGGCGCCTCCTTGTGAGGGCAGGCTGGCTCGCGCAGCACCGTGGGCTGATGCGGCAAGACCTCACAGCAAGGGGGAGATAAGCAGACACAGAGAAGACACGCAGCGAATGGACACAGCAACACAAGCAGCAAGGGGGGGATAAATAAATAAAATAAATAAATCTGTAAAAAAAAAAAAAAATCAAAATCTTTTCTCTCTTGCTCCTTTGAAAAATACTCATTTCACATTGAGGGTTTTGACTGGTGATTTCTTCTTAGTTACCCATCCCCTTATAGTAAAGGACTAATTTTTTGATGATCCATATGTTAATTACTCTTGGATGTGAAAAGAAGGGATTTGGGGCTTTCAGGATATAAAAACATGATGCTTTATAGAATCACCTAAAGAAGGTAGCATCTTTATTTTCTTTGAATCTGACTCACATTTTCGAGTGTTGTCCTAGAAGGAATGAGTCCACTCACCTCTGATTGTTCTACAATACTTACTTGAGTAGACTGAAATTTTGTGAGTAATGATACCTTTAATTTAGTGAGAAACTCTGAAAGAAAATGACACATCAAACTGAAATAATTAGTTCAAACCCTTCCCTCAAATATTTTCTAGTTATGGCATTTTAAAAGGCATCATCACTGCTACTTATATTGATACTTCATCTTTCAGAAGGGATTTAAGGAGCTATAGCCCTGTCCCTACTATCATATCCTACAATACTTATCAGTATTTTAATCTAAAGTATGGTCTTTTATGCCAAACAGAAGATTATTTCACTGATTGGTAAAAGGATCAGTTTTTTACATGTTAGAAAGTTAGTGATACAGAAGTTAATTATCTTTGTACCTACCTCAGAATATAGAGTAGGATCAAGAAAATATTTATGAAATACATATATGTAGATGGTTTAGCTTTGTTGTTGTTGTTGGTTTAGCTTTTGAGACAAAGCAACTAAACCAAGCTTTTCCTCAGCTGTACCCTTGTCACAATTTTAAGAAAGGAACCAGATGGTTGGAAACTTCGTAGTGGAGGGAGGAGGTGAGACAGGAGTTTGGATTCACTTTATTAACATCATTATCAGTGTTTCATAGTTTAAGATCCTTTGACTTTTCAGATTTTTTTAGATTGTTAGTATCTTTAACTTAAGAAGCACAAGTCAGTTGTCCTTAAGATTCTAAGAACTAAAGACTGTTATTGTAAAGAAATTATAATTTACCATTTCATTTCCCTTACTGAAATTGAGGTATATATTTTTATTAGATTTCAAAAGAACAAGGCCTTGAAGTTTTACCGGAACATGATCCAATACGTGACCAAAGTTGGTATGTGAACAAAAAGCTCCGCCAAAGACTGCTTGAAGAATATGGAGTCAGAACCTGCACTCTTATCCAGTTCCTTGGTGATGCCATTATCTTACCAGCAGGAGCACTTCATCAGGTATATAAAATCTTATCTCTAACACATATGTTACTGAAAGAACAAATTTTGCCTAAAAAAATTGTTCTTAGTACAGATGTAAATGAAAGAATACATGAGAATGACCTGCGCCAGACTGTTTATATTAAGAAATCATGAAAATAGCTTTCCAGTGCTTAAAGATATCTAACATAATTAAATAATTTGAGAGCTTAAATTGTTTAACATGAGCCAAGTTTCCAGTTTTATATTGACTTTGATTCAGTAAATTGAAATCTAATTTAATTTTTAAGACTTCTGGTGTAAATAATTTACTACAAAATCCTTTTTAATAGTGGTCTTGAAGGGAAGAGTACCAGAACTTACAGTTCATACATTTTCCAAGGCACCAAATATGAATAGAATGAATTATTTACTAGACCATTCAGGCTTTAGATGTACATCTTGCCTCTTTTCTAGCATGCTCACATAGCAATAGCCTTGTCCAAGGAAAGATAACATGTAATTTTTATAGCTATGGACCCACAAAACTTAAAACACACATGCACAAACTAAAAAAGTTAAACACCTTATCTTTGTTTCTGTGGCTTTACTGTGTGACACCTGGAAGAATGTCATAGAACAGATGGTAGGTATATAAGATGGGATTAAAAATACACAATAGATTCTTATAGGTAGAATGTGTGGCAACCACAGCCCATTTTAGCCCTATAATAACAAATTGTGCAAGGGAAACCCAATACCCCAAAAGGCTAGTTTGCCCCAGAGTTGGTTCCCCACCTTTCTACTGCAGTAATTGAGATGTCTCTGATGTGTGTGCTTTTACCAAGGAATTTTTCCCACATTTTATAAAACTGTATATGTGGGAAGCAGATGTGGCTCAAGCGATTGAGCTCCCGCCTACCACCTGGAGGTCCCTGGTTCGATTCCCGGTGCCTCCTAAAGAAGACAGCGACCTGACGCGACAAGCAGGCATGGTGAGCTCACGCAACAAGAGACATGGGGAGGAAAAAACATAAAGAGAGATAACAAAAGCAGGGAATATAGGTGGCTCAAGAGATTAGGCACCTCCCTCCCACATTGGAGGTCCCAGGTTTGGCTCCTGGTGCGTCCTAATGAAAAGGGAAGATGAACAGACACAGCAAGTGCAAAACATCGAGGGGGTGGGGAAAAATAAATGAAGAAAATAAATTTTTTTTTTCTTTTAATTGTATATATAATCACTTCCTGTTCAGAAGTGTGAACTTCTGAACTTGTGAGACTATTATGCACAAATATTACTTACATCATAATAGTTGCTTATTTTTTAGAATGTCAAGTTCAGAGTCAGAAATATCATTCTTAAATCTCAAATGCATTTATAATAGTAAATTATAAACATAATAATGTACCTTTTTCTGTACAATAATTTCCTGAGTAAAAAGATGCACTTATGTTAAATTACAGTATTATTTGTAGACTTACATGATGATTTCAGAGATGTTGTATTATTTATGATTCATGTTTAATTGGGATTCATCCCAAATACATCTATTCAAATGTAAATGCCCTCAAGAAGTAACCCATTTAGCAGGAAATCTTTTGGTAAATGTGAATGATTGTTTGGTAATACAATACACTTTCATTTAAATCCTTATTTACATATTTAACCTTTCCAGTATCAAATTTTCTTAAACCATATAGTACAATCAATTTAGCTTTTTAAATTGAGGTTTAAATTATGTACAGTGAAATCACCCTTTTTAGTGTACAAATGCATAGTTAATGCAACAACACAGTCAAAATAGAGAACATTTCTATCCCTCCAAAAAATTCCTTCATGCTCCTTTGAAGTAATTTCTCCTCCCACCCAAAGTCCCTGCAACCACTTATATTTTTCTGTCCCTATCGTTCTGCCTTTATGAGAATGCCATAAATGGAATCATCCAATATGTAGCCTCTTGCATCTGGCTTTTTCCATTTGACGTGTTGCATTTGAGATTCATTGTTATTGATGTATCTATCATTGGTTCCTTTTTATTGCTGAGTAGTTATCTTGATGAACATAGCACAGTTTGTTTATCCATCACCAATTGAAGAACAATTCAGGTGGTTCCCAGTTTGGGGAATTATAGATAATGTCACTATAAACATTTGCAATACAGGTTTTTGTGTGAATGTAGGTGTGGTGGTTTGAAACTGTATTATTATGTTCAAATTATCATGTTCTTAAAGGTGATCCATTCCTGTGAATGTAAACCTATTGTAAGTAGGACCTTTTGATTAGGTTACTTCAGTTAAGGCATGGCCCAGGGTGGTATTAATCCTTTTTACTGGCATCCTTTGTAAATGGGATGAATACAGAGAGAGCCACAGAAGCAAAAAGTTGAAAGCAACGAAACCCAGAATAGAAGGGAGAGACCAGCAGATGCACCACCACGTGCCTTGCCATGTGACAGAGGAGTCTGGGATCTCTGGCAACCAGTCTTCTGGAAGAAGGCATCACCTTGATGATGCCTTGATTTGGACATTTTCACTGCCTCAAAACTGTAAGCTTGTAAGCTAATTAATTCTCACTGTTAAAAGCCAACACATTTAATGGTGTCTCCTTTGATACCAGAAGAATATGGTGCTGCTATTGGACATACCAAGTGTTATAAAAAATAAAAATAAAAAAATAAAGGCTTTGTAAATTGGATAATGAGTAGAGAGGGGAGGAATTGCGAGGTACTTTATAGAAAAGGCCTAGATTGCTTTGAAGAGACTGTTGGTAGAAATATGGACAATAAAGGTACTTCTGATGGAGTCTTAGAAATGATGCATGTGTCGATGCAAACTGGAGGAAAGCTGACCCTTGTTTTATAGTAGCAGAGAATTTGGGAAAATTGAGTCCTGATGTCAGATGGAAGGCAGAATTTGAAAGGGACACGCTTGGCTATTTCACTGAGGAGATTTTTCAAACTAAAGTGGAAAGTGCAGCCTGGCTTCTCCTTGTACCTTATAGTAATATGTGAGAGGAAAAGGATATGCTGAGATCTGAATTTCTGGGTACAAAGAAACAAGAAATTGATGGTATGGAAAATTCTGTGCTTCCAGAATGCAAGTCCCTAGAGAATAGTGCCTCGTGTGACGATTTAACCAAACATGGAACCACTCATCCATTTCACCACAATTCAGGATTGGAAATGAAGTTATCCAAAAAGGATTTGTAGAAAGTCCTCCTGTCTGATGGTTGGGACCCCTGTGTGTTACATGTGATACCAACCAGTAATTTGCAAGATCTGTATAAACGGAACCACTGCCAGCCCACTAAAAGAGACAGATTGAAGGAAAAGAGACTTCAAAGGCAGAACTATACAATACTGAGGTCTGGACGGAAGACATCCAAGAGATACCTGGGGCCAAGAGAGCGGACCCACCCACGTATTGCAAAGGATCAGTATACCCAAGAGTTTGGAGAGGGTAGGCCTTCCGCCCCCTTATTCTCAGATGCCTGGGGGAATGTGGAGAGTCTGGGCACTATCCTGATGCTTAAACAGGGTGAGAGCCCTTGCTTGAAGATGTTGAAGTCTTAACCCCAGTGTTTGAGGAGAGCATGACTGCTGCAGAAGCACTTGGAAAGGGTGGGGCTGCAGCTTCATCAGGCTGAGAGGACAAGATACCATTCTCTATAGGTCATTCAGACCTTAAAATCTAATGGAGTATTCCTTGCTATTTGGTTTCCATGACCATTTTCCTTCCAATTTCTCCCTATGGGAATGTGAATGTTTACCCTATGACTTTTCCCTCCATTTTATATTGGAAGCAGATAACTTGTTCTCTGAGTTTCACAGGTCCACAGTCTGAGGGGAATTGTGCCCCAGGACAGACCATACCTATAACTGATTTTGATGAGACTTTCTACTTAGCATTGTTATTGAAATGATTTAAGGCTTTTGGGATATTGTGGTGGTATGAACGTATTTCGCATATGAAAAGAACATACACTTGAGGTCCAGGGAGTGGAGTAGGGTGCTTTGAAACTGTATGTACCCCAGAAAGTCATGTTCTCAAAGGTAACCCATTCCTGTGGGTGTAAACCTATTGTAAGTAGGATCTTTTGATTAGGTTACTTTAGTTAAGGCATGGCCCGGGGTCTGTATTAATACATTTACTGGAGTCCTTTATAAATGATACGAATACAGAGAGAGAGAGGAAGCCTTAGAAGCAAGAATGTGAAAGCAATAGAAGGAATAGAAGGGAGAGATCAGCAGATGCACCACCATGTGTCTTGCCATGTGACAGTGGAGTCCAGGAGCAGTGGCAGCCAGTCCTGAGGAAGAAAGCATTGCCTTCATGTCTTGATCTAGACATTTTCATAGCTTCAAAACTCTAAGCTTGTAAGCTAATAAATTCCCACTGTTGAAATCCAACCCATTTTATGGTGTCTGCTTTCGGCAGCTTAGCAAACTAAGACAGTAGGTTTTCATTTTACTTGAGTAAAAACCAAGTAGTAGGATTGCTGGGTCACATGATAAATATATGATTAACTTTTATAAGAAATTGCCAATCTGTTTTCCAAAGTGGTTGTACAATTTTCTGTTTCCCAAAGCAATTTATTAGAGTTTCATTTTCTCTGCTTCCTAGCTAGCACTTGGTATTGTCAGTTTTGTTTTGTTTTGAAGCCATTCTAATAGGTACGTAGTAGTATCTCATTGTGGTTTGAATTTGCATTTTCTTCATTTTCTTAGTGACTAAATGTTGAGCATCTTTTCAGCTGCTTATTTACCATCTGTATATTTGCTTTGGTGAAATGTGTTCAAATATTTTGTCTATTTTTAATTGGGTTTTTCTTACTGAGTTTTGAGTGTTTCTTATGTGTTCTAGGTAAGTCATTTATTTGATGTCTTTTGCAAATTTATTCTCCTAGTCTATTGCTTCCCTTTTCATTCGTCTTCAGAAGTGTGATTCTCTTCTCACTTTTTTTTTTTAATTAGTTTTATTTATCTTCTTCCCCCACTCCCTCCCCAATGGTTCTCTTGTCTGTCTGCTCATTGTTTGCTTGCCTTCTCCAGAAGGCACCGGAAACCAAACGTGGGGCCTCCCACTTGGGAGGCGAGTGCCCAACGGCCTGAGCCACATCCGCTACCCGCACACTGCGGCATCTGCTGACTTGTGGTGTCTGCTTGTTTAGGCGTCTAGCTTGTTGCAGCAGGTGTGGCATCTGTTCGTCTTCTTGAGGAGGCATGGGTACCCGAACCCGGGACCTCCCATGTGGTAGGCGGGCACCCAACTGGTTGAGCCACATCTGCTTCCCTCTTTCCATTCTTTCAATGGCATCTTTCAAAGAACACACATTTTCTAATTTTGATGAAATCCCATTGATGAGTTTTCTTTTTTTTCTTTCATGGATCGTACTTTTATTGTATCTATGAAATTATTTGCCTAACCCAATATCACCATGACTTTCTCCTCCATTTTTTTCTAGAAGCTTTGTGGTTTTTTGGTTTTAAATTTAGGTCCAAGATCCATTTTCTGTTAATTTTTGTATATAGTGCAAATTTGGATTAAGGTTAATTTTTTGCATACGGAAAACCAATGGTTCCAGTACTGTGAATTGAAAAGACTTTTCAAAATAATTTTTTTCTTTTGAAAATATAGCACATATATATATAATGAAAACTAAAATCATATAAAAGAATACACAGTGAAAATTTAGTCTCTTTCTCACCTTTTCTCCCATTCCTCTCCTCCAGAGTGAACCACTATATGTAGCTTTCATACATATACTTATCTCCTTGCTTATTCTACTTTTTTTGGGGATGGAGTGGGTGGATGTATTAGTTTGCCAAAGGGCTGCCAATGCAAAGTGCCAGAAATCTGTTGACTTTTATAAAGGGTATTTATTTTGGGTAAAAGTTTACAGTCCCAAGACCGTGGAAAGTCCAGCTCAATGCACCGTAAAAGGTGCTTTCTCACCAAAGTCAACTGCCACATGTTGAAGGCAGATGGCAGGTGATCTTTTCATGGTCTGTCCTTCCTCTCCAGGCTTCCTCTTCCTCTTGAGCTCCATGGGCCTAGCCTCTTGAGGCTTCATGCTTTAGTGATCCTATAGCCCTCTCCTTCCTAGCATAGGGCTTCTTTTTGGGACTTCTCAGTATCAGTTGTTCTGCTCTTGTCCCAATTTCAACTGTAAGCTCTCAGGCAAAATAGCTCATCTCTCCCGGGCCCTCAACTGTATGAGCCTTCTCCTTTCTGTCACATGGCAGGATCAAAAATGACAGCTGTGTGCCTGATGGCTGTCTGCCCATGTGAGTCCATTTATATCAGACCTAGCAAGGTTGAATCAAGTTGAACCAAAAGCCCAAAACAATCTTATCAAATAATCTAATCAAAGGCCCCTCTGCTGAATTTGATGCAGTCAAAGGGTATCACGCCCAGAGGTATAGATTAGTTTACAAACATAATCTTCCTCTCTTGGGGATTCATAAAATAATCTCAGACTGCCATAGTGGAGGAGAGCAGTCTTTTCTCAAAATAGAAGCATAGTGATCCTGTAAAATTAGAGTTAAGTCAGTTCACTTAACTAAAAGGTCTTCACCCTATAGGTGCACACATAACCAACTCCCACCCCCACTATTCTCTGTCTTCCTCTACCTGTATTTTCCTCTTTACCATCCATGCTGCCCTCTTTGCTGTTTCCACCAAGTATGCTCCTACCCCAGGGTCTCTATACTTCCTAATCCTTTTGCAAGGATTCTTCTTTCTCCCAGATGTTTTGTAAGACATGCATCTTGACATTCTTTAAGACTTTGCTCAAATGTCACCTGAAGTCTTCCCTAACCACCTTAGTTTAAAAGTGCAAATTGTGTGTGTGTCCCCCAACTTCCTGTCTTCATCCTTGCTCTATTTTCCTCCATTACAGTCATCACCTTCTAATATGTTTTGTAATTTACTTATTTAGAAG
>JAQZBX010086360.1:0-13006 GCA_029593785.1 Cabassous unicinctus | reverse complement strand
TTTATACTTGATTTTTTTTTTTATTTTCAAGGATTCATTCTCAAGAGAGTATGTTCAGTATAGTGATAATAGTAGCGAACATTTATTGACAACACACTTGTGTGCCAGGACTGTGCTAAGCATTTTATACCCATGATCTCATTTAAATTAAAGTATTTATAAAGTGTTCATCAAATTTAAAGGTATAAAGCAAAACTGAGATGCCGTGGGTAAAAACTTGATTTTATAATCCTAGAAACTGTCTATTTTTTCCATGAGTTTGTTTGTAATGTCATTTTTTACTATAGTGTATTGTTTTAATAGCACTGTTTATAAGACATGTATAACATAAGCAAACATAATCATCAGATTGGAAATTTAGCATATCTAAAGGAAAAGGTTGAAGGATCAATTGTAAATGGTTTGTTAGATGAATACTGAAACCAAAGCACATATTTGTGTGAATATGTGTGTGTGTGAGGGGGTTATTCACAATAAAGAAGGTGGAGAAATTTATTGCCACTGAAAACTATAAATATATGCCTGATGAATTAGCCAAAAAAAAACCCACTGTTGACATTAAAACATATTATTAAACTGGATTTGTCTTTTGAAGATTTCTCTACTGATAGGCACTTCTGCAACCAATAAGATTCATATAATTATTTTGTGGGTATTTTTAAAGGTATATAAATGGACATTTTATGATGGTTCATCCTAAATAAACAATATTATATTTTGCGAAAAGTTTATGGACTGCATTTCTGTTTTGAAATTGTACAATCATAGAAAGATCCTTCCTTTCCACCATAATTTATAAAAATCAAGTTGGATATTTCTATTGTGTTGTGGGTTGTTTTTTTTTTTTTTTTTTTTTAGGTACTGGGGCCAGGGATTGAACCTAGGACCTTGTATGTGGGAAGCTGGCGCTCAACCACTGAGGCACATTGGCTCCCCTGAGTTAGTTTTCAGTTTGTTTGTTTGTTGTTTGTTTTTTTGTTTGTTTGTTTTTAGGAGGCACTGGAACTGAACCCAGGACCTCCCATGTGGGAAAGGCACTCAACTGCTTGAGCCACATCCATTCCCTTTATTGTGTTTTGCATTTGGCAAAATTAGCTTAATAGTTAGAATCTGCTTCTTTAACTTATGTCAGGTTGTGTCCATTTAGAATATGGAATCCCTTGCACAAAACTAACATGAGAACATGTTTTCCTGAAGCACTTGCTAATTTATCCAAAAAAATATATTTTTCTTTTCCTAATAGCATTTATTTATTTTTTTTTTAAGATTTAGTTTTTAAAAATCTTTTCTCCCTACTTCCTCGTTGTTTGCACTTGCTGTGTCTGTTTGTTGTGTGCTAGTCTTTCTTTTTAGGAGGCACCGAGAACCAAAGTGGGAGGGAGGTGCCTAATTGCTTGAGTCACCTCCACTTCCTGCTTTGTTGTGTCTCTCATTATATTTTCCTCCTTGAGTCTCACGTTGCGTCATCTTGTTGTGAAAACTCACCATGCCAGCCCATCGTGTCAGCTTGCTGTCTGCTCATCTTCTTTAGGAGGCACCGGGAACCAAACTTAGGACCTCCTATGTGATAGGCAGGAGCTCAACCTCATGAGCCACATCCACTTCCCCATAGCATTTATTTTTATTTATTTTTATTTTTTTAATTTATTTATCCTCCCCTTGCTGCTTGTGCTGCTGTGTCCATTCGCTGCGTGTCTTCTCTGTTTCTGCTTATCTCCCCCTTGCTGTGAGGTCTTGCTGCATCAGCCCATGGCGCCGCGCAAGCCGGCCTGCCCTCACAGGAGGCGCCGGGAAGGGAACCCAGGGCCTCTCATATGGTAAACGGGTGCTCTATCCATTGCGCCACACCCACTTCCTGCCGTGAGATTGCTGCATCAGCCCACCGCACCGCTCAGGCCGGCGTGTCCTCACAAGGAGGCCTCAGGACGCGAACCGGGGCCTCCCATATGGTAAACGGGGGCTCTATCCACTGAGCCACACCCGCTTCCCCATAGCATTTATTTTTAAAAGATTAGTCTCTTTTACCCTAGTGTTACCCTAAGCCACTTTTGTAGCTCCAAAAAATCACCAAAAAGGGAAAGGCAAAAAAAAATCCAGCAATTATTATTTAGAATAAGGGGTCAGAAAACTTCTTCTGCAAAGGTCCAGTTAGTCAATATTGTAGGCTTTGCAAGCCATACAAGTTCTGTGGCATCTGGTCAACTCTGCTGTTGTAGCACTAAAGCAGTCATAGATTAATATTAAATAAATGGGTGTGGAAAGATTTGACTCATGGCCATAGTTTGCTGATTCCTGCTTAGAGCACTAAAACTAAGTCTCTGCGTATAAAATATCCAGAAAGATAAATAATAATTTAGAGTCTAAGGGAAAAGTATAGAAGCTTTATCTTTTAGAGTCCTTTAGGAAAATCATAGTGTATTGCCTGGAAAATATTCTTTAGTCTAAATATATGGGAAACAGATATGGCTCAAGTGATTGGGCTCCCATCTACCATATAGGAGGTCCAGGGTTTGATTCCCAGGGCCTACTGGTGAAAAACAAGCGGGCCTGTGTGGAGAGCTGGCCCACACAGAGTGCTGGCCCGCCCAGAGAGCTGGCATAGCAAGATGACACAACAAAAAGAGACACAGAGGAGAGATAATAAGAGATGCAGCCTTCTGGGGAGCGGAGGTGGCACAAGAGATTGAGTGCCTCTCTCCCACTCCAGAAGGTCCCAGGATTGGTTCCTGGTGCCGCCTAAAGAGAAGACAAGCACAGAAAACACACAGAGAGCAGACGGCAAGTGCAAAACAACAAGGGGTGGGGGGCGAGAAATAAATCTTTAAAAATAAAAAAATATGTATTTACACAGTTTCATATCCTTCTTATTCTTATACATTTATTAAGAAAAGGTTACCTGGAAATGAGTACACAAAATATCTTTGGGTATATGTATTATTTAAATAGAAAATGATGGTACCTTCCAGCAGTATAAGAACCCCAGCTCCCAAATAATAATGATTCAGGTAATAAGCAAGTACCTGTAACCTGACTCTGTCATACTGAATGTTTCGTTTTTTTTTAAAGATTTATTTATTTATTCCTCCCCCAGCCCCCTTTCCCAATGTTTTTGCACTCACTGTCTGCTCTCTGTGTCCATTTGCTGTGTGCTTTTCTGTATCTGCTTGTCTTCTCTTTAGGCGGCACTGGGAACCGATCCTGGGACCTCCCGGAGTGGAGAGAGGTGCTCAACCTCTTGTGCCACCTCAGCTCCCTGGTCTGCTTTGTGTCTCATTGTCTCTCTTCTGTGTCTCTTTTTGTTGCATCACCCTGCTGTGCCAGCACTCCATGCAAGCTAGCACTCCTGCACAGGCCAGCATGCCCTGCGGGCCAGCTTGCCTTTCATCAGGAGGTCCCGGGAATACAACCCTGGACTTCCTATATGGTAGATGGGAGCCCAATTGTTTGAGCCACATCTACTTCCTTTCATTTTCTAAAACCAGCTGACTTTTCTCATGGGATAGACGTTCAAAATGGTACTGAAAACCATCCCCAACAGAAGTCACCAGCACTTTTTTAGCCCACGATTTACCTCTGTCTGTACTTGAAGCTGGTTTGAAAGACCTTCTTTGTCTTGTAGTAACCTCCTTTCAGAGTTCTTGAGCTTTTCCAATATATTCTTTACCTCTGATAGTTCCTTCCTAGGTTCTACAACTCCCTCTGACTGACCAGGGATTTCTCCTTTATGGTGTCCCAGAGACTTAACCTTTGAATTTTTGTTAAGAATACCATGGGTTATAGCAGCTGTGGGAACTAATATTCTAATAGCTTCAACTTCTACTGCTTTTTTCAGTGAGAATCTTCCCTAGCTGACAAACTCTTGCGCTCTCTCATGGAAATGCTTTCTTCTGTGGACTCTGAAGGTTGTGATGCTATATGGATTGGACTACAGAGGTGACTTCAACAGAATTAGGGGGTGCCTCAGTTTCCATGCTGACTCCTGCTCCTCAGATTGGGGTTGAAGTAAGGGTGGCTTTGGTTTCTAAACTTTCAAGAGTAGTCATTTTTTTTTCTCTTAACCAATAACAATGCACCCCAAAGTTTCAAATGATAAATCTCTAAGATTCCTCCTCTCCTGACTTCAATGTACAGATTATCTCAGTACCACTGGATAACGTCTCTGCACTCTCCTCTCCAATTCCAAAGCCGACCTGTCTAGGCAATCCCAACGCAGTCTGGAGAAATTATGACATCTTTATATATCAGCAGTGATTTATTGTTTTTTCTTAATTTTCTTATGCAGTTGCAAAATGCAAATAAATCTCCTTGTGAAATGCACAAGCTGATTAAGACTGTCTAGGAAATGTCCTTTAATAAAAATGTCCAAGTTAGGATTTAGAGTTAAAGGTATGATCGGTGAATGACAACACAGAATGACAGAGCTCAAATAAGCCAAAGATTACCTGTTTTAGTTGGATGAGAAAACTGTTATAGTTGGATGAGAAAACTGAGAACAAGCAGGTTTAGGAGGATTGCTCAGCATCTTTCAGGTAGTTAATGAAATAGCCTGAACTTGAATCCCACAACTTTTGCATCTTACTCAAGTGCTGTCTTTAATACTACACACTACTTCAAAAACCCATTTTAATAGTCCCCAAATGGATTCAAACTTTAATTTCAATATGTTCTTAAATATATATACAGAGAGAGAGAGAGAGAGAAAAGCACTTTTTGTGCCTATTTATCTTGTACTCAATGGTTCCACTAATTTTGACCAATTTCCTTTTTTTTTTTTAATAAGGTTTGTTTTCATTTCTAGGAGACTCAAAAATTTATTATAATCAGAGCCAAAACCGAGATAAATCCATTTATTTTATGAACATATTCAAGGTGTCACTAAGAGCCCTCATTTTGAAAAAGTAATGAAACCTGCTCTTTCATCTTGAAAATAAGCTTATTTTCCTTCTGAAATTCCTCCACCTACTACACACATGCACACTCACTCCAAGTCAGCTTTTGGAGAGCCAAAGGCAGATGTGAAATAGAAGCTAGAGCCAAATGAGATAGACCTGTGAGTCCTTACCTGATGCTATCCCACCTGCCAGCTTGGCCTACTTGGCCTGCACATACCTTGAAGCATTCAAAAGGTAAATTTTGAATAAATGGAATATAATATTACTTTATCAGGTAGGTTGGAAAGCAGTGAAATGTTTCACCAAAAATGGTACAGACTCCTTCTCATGCTCTATCTTTCCCTTTATCAAAGGCACTCTGACATCAGACATTTATAGTCCCATGTGAATTTAACTGAGTTTATTGCATTTTCTGAAGATAGTTGAATCTTATACCTCAGTGCTACTCCACGTAGGAGTGACAAAAAGGTGAGGTCTTCAGTTTTACCTGTTGTTGGCATCAGTACAGGGCAAGAAAGCATTGTTTTGGAAGAGAAGCTTTCCAGATCCCCTAAAATCACACCAGGTAGACAACATACTATTCTGGCATTATAATTATAGTCATAGAAATCAATTTTTCATATTCCTGGATGACATTTTCAAGAATTTATTAAGAGAATTAGAATCCCATAATTAGGATCTCATTGCCTTCTTTTTTTTTTTTTTCCATTACCTTCTTGAAGTTGGAGTTAGGAAAGGTAAGTGCTCACAAAATGTCATTTTGCTGTCAATATTAGAGTCAAACCTAACCTTGAATGAATGACAAATGTCTCCTATGATGACAAATAAAATCATAGAATGATGGAGATGACCTAGTAACTTGCATTGTTAAGGTGAAATTAATTCCTTTGTTCTTGTATACTTAATGTCCTGTCACTAATGAACTAAGAAGGGAAATATTAAATATAAAGACATCATAAGAAAGAAGAGGACATCAGAGCCCAAAGAAAGATTCTAGTTATTGCATTCCATGTTTATTACTTCCCTATAATCCTTTTCATCCTATAGATTTCCATATTCTTTTTTGAAACTATTGAAGCATATCATTCACACATGAACATACATAAACAGTAAGTGTTCAGTAAACATCGTGAACTTACAAAACAAACATGCATAGCATCATACAGGGCTCCCACACATCACCCCACCACAAATACCTTGCATTGTTGTGAAACATCTGTTAACAAACTATGAAAGAGCATCTTCAAAGTATCACTACTAACTATAGTCCATATCTTACTCCCCTATACTTTTTTTAAAAGGATTTATTTATTTATTTATTATTATCCATTTTTACCACCCCCCAGTTTTGCTGTTTTTGTGTCCATTCGCTGGGCAACTTTCTGTGTCCATTTCCTGCCCTCTCTTCTCATCGTTCTCCTTTCTTCACTGGGATTCGATCCTCAGAACCTCCAATGTGGGAGAGAGGTGTTCTACTGCCTGTGCCACCTTAGTTCTGGGTTTTTCAGTGTGTCTCGTCTTTGCTCTCCCTTGTGTCACTTTCCTGTTAAGTCATCATCTTGCTGCATGGCTCGTGGGGCCTGATGGTGCACCCGCACGTGGAGCCTGGCGATGCACCCGCTGGAGAGGCCTGGGGGGCTCACCCGTGCCTGAGGCCTGGGGGGCTCACCCGCGCACAGAGCCTGACGGCACACCCGGGGCCTGGTGACCCGTGTGCCTTCTATATTTTTCTTTTTTTTCTTTTGACCGGGAGGTACCAGGGATCAAACCCAGGTCCCTTCATATGGGAGACAGATGCCCAACCATTTGAGCCACATCCGTCCCCCTGCTATATCTCTTAAGGTTGGCCAGAGATATCTATGGTTGCAGTCATTTCCCATACAGGATGGTCATATAATAAATCAGGCTTAGTTTATCACCAGCATTCTAAAAGTCACACCTAGGGAGAAAAACTAGGTCTGGGGACACATGCATGATTTCTAATATAGCGAATGTTTAGCCTACCTGGATTATCACAAAATCAGGACAGTGAGAATATTCGCATCCATATTCTCTTACAACCATTTAATGCAAAGACTGTTTTCATTCTTTAGTATAATTTAACTTCAGCTGAGGTAAGATATCTTAAGTCTGAATTTGCTGCACAGAACTGTGCCTCACTGTATTGAGAGGGGATTATCAATAAAGTAAATAATCATATGCATCTGCAGGTACTTGGACAAATAAGAAAAATATTATTCACATTGAAATTCATCAGCATCTCAATTGTTTCCTAAAACATCACAAAGTATAGGATGAGACAAATTGTTCAATAAAAACTAAACTCACTGTTTTTAAAAATTCATTCTACTTTTTCCTTCATAATGGATAAAAATGATTTCTTCTCTCTCTCTTCAGATGAGTACATTAAATTTGTTTTTTTCTATTAGAACACTTGTAGATTCGTAGAAGCATCCTGCAGGGAGTACAAAGTTCCCATATAACCCAGCTCCCTCACACACAGTTTGCCCTATTATTGACATGTTGCATTACTATGGTACATTTTTAATAATTCATGAAACAATACTATTATAATAATGCCATTAATTTTAGCACTGTTTACATTGTTTTGTACAGTTCTATGGGGTTTTTTTATGTGTATATATGTGTATATGTGTAGGTCACCGATCCATGTTGAGTTAATTTTTGTATATGATATGAGGTCAGGTTCCACCTGCAGTCTTTTGCATATGGCTATCCAGTATTCCCAGCACCATTTGTTGAAGAGAGTCTTCTTTCCCCCACAGAGTGGACTTGGCATCTTTGTGAAAGATCAGTTGGCTAAAGGTGTGAGGGTTTATTTCTAAATTCTCAATTCAATTCCTCTGGTTTATATATCTGTCCTTGTGCCAGTACAACACTGTTTTGATTACTGTAGCTTTGTAATAAGTTTTAAAATCAGGAAGTGTGAGTATTTCAACTTTGTTATTTTTCAAGAAAGCTTTGGCAATGTCGGGCTACATACCCTTCCATATGAGTTTAAAGATGGGTTTTTCCATTTCTGTGAAGAAGTCAGCTGGAATTTTGATTGTAAATGCATTGAATCTGCATATCACTTTCGGTAGTATGGACATCTTAAAAATATTTAGTCTTACAATCTATGAACATGGACTGTCTTTCCATTTATTTAGGTCTTCTTTAATTTCTGTCAGAAATATTTTGTAGTTTTCCGAATACAAGTCCTTTACATCTTTGGTTAAATTTATTTCTAGGTATTTGATTCTCTTAGCTGTTATTGTAAATGGAATATTTTTACTTGATTTCCTCTTTAGACTGTTCATTTTACTGTGTATAAACACCACTGATTTTCGCATGTCAATCTTTTTTTTTTTTTTTTTTTTTTTTTTTTTTGCTATTTAAAACAATTTTATTGGAAGATTGTTACTTTTTCCATTTACAAAGTTTATACCTGCTCTAAGTACCTTATAACACCTGCTACAAGTACCTTATTAGAATCATAATCCCTTTAATATTGTTGATGTGGGCACTGTGAGATTGTGTTTTGAATCAGGAAATTACATCAATGCTGCATCAATTTCTCACTGCACATACACACTCACTCCATATACTCACAATACACCACAGCATGCTAACAGATCTAACAGTCCTCAATCTCACCCTTCTTGAAGCCAGTGACCTACTGCCAATCCTACTCAACTCATGCTTTCATTACAGCAAAAGCTTCCAGCTGGTTCTTGCTGAATCCAGTCTTCTCCTTGTATTGACCTTCCTTGTATACTGTGGCCAGACTAATCTTAACATAATTCTGTGTTACTTCCTTTTTCAAAAATCAACAAAAGTTCCTTATTAATAACATCATTTCTCCTGTGCAGTTCACAATGACCCTATAAGACCGGCTCAAGTGGGTCTCTACTCCCAATTCACCTACAGGGAATCAAATGCATTTCTATTTAGGTCATTCAGTCCATGGAAAAGAGAACTCCAAGCCATGCTCAATTACTTGGGGGGGAAAATTAGAAAAATCAAATAATTTTAAAACTATGCATGCTGATCTTTTAGCCCACCAATTTCCTGAATTCATTTATTAGGTCTAGTAGCTTTGTTGTGGACTTTTCAGTATTCTATATGTATAGGGTCATGTCCTCTGCAAATGGAGAAAGTTGCACTTCTTTCTTTCCTATTTGAATGCCTTTTATTTATCCTTCTTGCCTAACTGCTCTGGCTAGTACTATCATGGTGACGGTGGGCATCCTTGTCTTGTTCTTGATCTTAGACAGAAAGGTTTCAGTCTTTCACCATTTAGTATGATCTTAGCTGTGGGATTTTCATACACGGCCATTTTTACGTTAAGGATGTTTCCTTCTATTCCTAGTTTTCTGAATGTTTTTATCCAGAAGCATTGCTGAATTCTGTCAAATGACTTTCTGCATCAATTGAGGTGATCATGTGGGATTTTTCCTTTGATGTATTTATTTGGTATATTATATAAGTTGATTTTCTTATGTTGAACTACCCTTGCATATCTGGTATAAATCCCATTTCATCATGGTGCATAATTATTTTAATATGTTGTTGGACTCAGTTTTCTAGTATTTTATTGAGGATTTTTGCATCTATATTCAAGAGAGATACTGGTCTGTAATTTTCTTTTCTTGTTATATCATTATCTGGGTTTGATAATAGGGTGATGCTGGCCTCATAAGATGAGTTGGGAAGTGTTCCTCCTCTTCAATTTTTTGCAAGAGTTTGAACAGTGTTGGTTTTAATTCTTCTTTGAAAGTTTGATAAGATTCCCCAGTAAAGCTGTCTGGTCTGGGGCTTTTCTTTTTTGGGACGTTTTGGGTTACTGATTCAATCTTACTACTTTTTATTGTTCTGTTGGAATCTTTTATTTCTTCTAGAATCATTGTGCATTGTTTGTATGTTTTTAGGAACTTATTCATTTCATCTAGGCTATCTAATTGGCACACAGTCGTGCATAGCATCCTCTTATGACCCTTTTTGCTTCTGTGGGGTTAATAGTAATGTTCCTCCTTTCATTTCTGATTTTAGCTACTTGTGTCCTTTCTCTTTTTCTTTGTTAGTCTAGCTAAATGTTTGTCAATTTTATTGATATTTTCAAATACATATTTTGCATTGTGCTTTTTAAAAAAATTTGCTTTGACAATCCATGTCTTTATTGAGGAGTTTAATCCATTTATATTCAGTGTTATTACTGATAAGGCAGGATTTACTTCAGCCATTTTGTCCTATAGTTTTTTACCTCTCTTTTCCTATATTGCAGCCTCCTTTTGTGTATGTTTGTTTGATCTTTTGTGATATAAATGACTGAACTTTTTTTCATTTCCATTTCTGTATATATATCTTTTTTTAAAGATTTATTTATTTCTCCCCCCTCTGCACCCCCCACAGCCTGCCCCACCCCCGCCCCACCCCACCCCGCCCTTGTTGTTTTGCACTCACTGTCTACTCTCTGCATGCTCTTCTGTGTCTGCTTGTCTTCTCTTTAGGCAGCACCAGGAACCAATCCCAGGACCTTCTGGAGTGGAAAGAGGCTGCTCAATCTCTTGTGCCACCTCAGCCCCCTGATTTGCTGCATCTCTCATTGTCTCTCTTCTGTGTCTCTTTTTGTTGCGTCATCTTGCTGCGCCAGTTCTCTGTGCGGGCCAGTACTCCGTGCGGACCAGCAATCTACATGGGCCAGCACTCCTGCACGGGCCAGCACTCTGCATGGACCAGCTTGCTTTTCACCAGGAGGCCCCAGGAATTGAACCCTGGACCTCCCATGTGGTAGACAGGAGCCCAATCACTTGAGCCACATCAGCTTCCTTTTGTATATATTTTAAATACTTTGTTAGTGGTTATCCTGTGATTTGTATTAAACACTGTGTATAACCTACTGGTTTGAAAAGATACCAACTTAACTTCAATAGCATGTGCAGTCTCTGCTCCTATATCCCTCCATTTCCTCTCTTTATGTTGTTTTTGTCAGGTATTATCTCTATATATTTTGTGTGCCCATTACAAGGAAATATGATTATTTCTTACTAAATTACATTCTAAATCTTAAAGGAAATAAAAAGTAGAATTGTATACTAGGGATACAGTACTAGTGGGGTTTGCATTTACCCATGTAATTGCTTTCACTGGAGGTCATCACCTCTTCATACTGCTCCAGGCCAGAATCTCCTGTCCTTCCTTTCAACCTGAAAGACTCCCTTTTTTTTTTAAGGCAGATTTTTTGGTGATAAACTCAAACGGTTTTTGTTTATCTATGAATGTTTTAAATTCTCCCTAGTTTGGAAGGACAGTGTTGCTGAATAAAGGATTTTTGGCTAACAGTTTTTCTCTTTCAGTACCTTAAATATATCATACCACTGCCTTCTCACCTCCAATGTTTCTGATGAGAAATCAGTACTTAGTCTTATTGAGGAGCCCTTGCATATGACTAATCACTTTTCTCTTGCTGCTTTCAGAACCCTCTCTTTATCTTTGGCATCTGACATTTTAATTAGTATGTATCTTTGAGTAGGTTTATTAGGGTTTATCCTATTTGGATAATAGGATATTATCCTAATAGACCTATTAGGCACTTCTTGGACATGTATATTTACGTCTATCAATTGAGATGGGAATTTTTCAGCCATTCTTTCCTCAAATATTCTCTTTCCCTTTTCTCTTCTCCTTCTGGTACTCCCCATAATGCATATGTTGGTATGATTCATGTCCCACAGGTCCCTTAGTTTCTGCTCATTTTTGAAATTTTTTTCTCTATATGTTCTTCTGACTGTATGGTTTTGAATGTCCTGTCTTCTAGTTTGCTAATTCTTTCTTCTGCTGTTGTTTGCCTCTAGTGTATTTTCAACCACCACTATTGTGGTTTTCATCACCATATGTTCTGTTACGTTCCTTTTTATACTTTCTAATTCACATTTTTGTTCACACATTGTTTTCTTCCCTACCTCCTTCCTTCCTTCCTTCCTTCCTGTACTGGGGTCAGGGATTAAACCCGGATCTTGTATGTGAGAAGCTGGCGCTCAATCACTAGCCCATGTTGGCTCTCCTGAGTTGGTTTTTTCATCTGTTTGTTTGTTTGTTTTGTTTTTGTTTTTTTAGGAGGCACCAGGAGCAGAACCTAGGACCTCCCATGTGGGAAGCAGGCGCTCAAACCACTTGAGCCACATCTGCTCCCCATTGTTTTCTTAATACCTTTAGCTGTATATCCATATTTAGTTTATTTTTATCCATATTTTCCTTTAGCATCTGGAATTGATTTGAAGATTTGCTTGAACTTCTTTGGTTAGTTGTTCTCATGTCTGTGTTTTCTCTGAAGTTTTAATTTGTTCCCTTAAATGAACTATATTATCTTGTTTCTTTATATGGCTTGTGATTTTTTGCTGATGTCTCAGCATTTGATTATTTTGACATGCTATCTCTGGAAGTCAGTTTCCCCCTCTTGATCACAGTTTTATTTAGATTGGATGTGTGGTAAGGCTCTTCTTCAACCTTTGTTCCAATTTATACTTAATCTTTCTAGCAGCCCATGCTTAACAGTTCAGATTTTCTCAAGTCTTCTGTACCTGTCTCTTGCCCTGGGCATGTACTGTAACTTTTAAGATTATCCTATTATGTGCAACTGGTTCACTTGCAGGAGAAGATTTACTTTCCTCTGTTCCTTCTCCAGGAGTCCTGAGTGGTTCTGTTTGTTTTTATGCAAATTTTCCTCCCCAGCAGCTCTGGTTTGCTCAACTGCTCTCCCATGCTCAGGGCTGCCTTTCCACTATAGCTTTCAGTCTTCAGTTCACTCTGCCGTACAGCAGTTGTTTCCCCCTTTTTCCTGTGCAAAATTTGTATGTCTGGTAACTGTGATGTAAGGTTATTCCTCTCTAGGGAGCCATATTGGGTCAGTGTTCAAAATGTTCTTTTTTTCATTTATGTTCACCAGCAATTAGTGACCAGGTTGGGAGTGTGCTCTGTTTGCCAACAATTCTGCAGTGTGTGGCTCTTGTTTTCTGTTTCCTGGAGGCTGCTTTGTATGCTCATGCTCATGAGCTGCTAGGATTCTGCCTTGGGACTGTGTGGCCTTGGATTCCTGTGCATAAATATGTGTGGTA
>JAQZBX010086359.1:0-13064 GCA_029593785.1 Cabassous unicinctus | reverse complement strand
TAACATCTACAATTTAGCAGTGGCAACAATTTCATCAAATGAAAAGGTGATGAGAAAGAAGAAATGTTTTTAATTAAACTGTGTAGAAATACCACAAATGTATCATTTCCAAATTTATTCTAAATAAAGCAAACAAAAAGCTCATCTGATAAATGGGGTATGTGGAAGTATATCAGAAGGAAGGAATGGAAACTAATAAATATAATTCTTCCCACACTCATAAACACCTGTGCAGCTCCTTTTCTAAAAACTATTCCAGATTCTACTCCAGTTTCTAGTCCACCCTAGACTATTGGAATTAACTGACATTTTTTTGTTGGTCCACCATACCAACTTCTCTAGCATAACAGGGTGGAAGTGTGAATCAGAAATTGTAAATACAGGTGCCAACCCTGATACTGACTAGGTATTACACCTCTGTTAGGTCATGTGTCCTCTCAGCTCTACTTTCACCATTGGCACCTGAAAACATTAAGTCATCTCCAAGGATACTTTCAAGTCTGTAGTTCATTTCATTTGCAAGTCTAGGCTGAAGTTGTTTTTCATTAATGTTTTGATCTCTACAGGTTTTCTATAAAGCTCCCATGCTAATTTGCCAATATTTCTAAAAGCAGCGCCATCTCTATAACCTGCAGTTGAATGTTAAATGCTCTTCTTGTATCTTTTAATTTCTTTCTCAACTCCTAAATCACTCTCCACATTCTACTCACTGTTTAGAAAGATTTTAAGGCAGGTCATGGTCAGTCTTGGGAAGATGAAACGGGCACAGAGAAAGCAGAACGTCTACCTGTGATGTATAATTGGATTTGAAAAGCAGAATTCCATGGGAAATGAGCCTAGAAGGTGATTAATAGAAAGCAGAAAAAGAAGAAAGATAATAGAATAACCTGGGTTAACCTGGTCACAAAGGAAAATTGAGGTGTTTTTGCTTAGCTTGACTGGAAGGGTTTGGCAAGGGATTGAGAATTTGGAAGGAAAGGCTCTATAGTGTCTATTCTTTTGAGTGTAAACACGTACAATTCACTCCATGGTCCATCTAACCTGAGGCTTCCCAGAACCAAGCTGCTTATGCTAATGCCATGGTTTGTCAGTTTTGGGGGAGAATGGGAAATTCACTTTGGTTCCCCGGGGTCCTACAAAGGGCAACTGAGCATCACCATGATTGGGAAGCCACAGCCTGCAGGAGGACATAAATTTCAGCACCCGGACCATGAGTCATCAAATGGCTAGGCACCTCAGTCTGGAATGAAATAGTTCACCTCTGGGACATGGTCTTTCCTGAAGTACTGTTGAGGGAAGGCTGGACATAATTGGTAATATTCAAAAATTGGACACCAACTGTGACTCCCCAAAAACCAATTCCTGTCAGTAAACACATACCCCTGGGGATACCCTTCTGCTGGTGAGAGGTAATTCAGTACACAAAAGCTGTAACTAACACAGCATTGAGGATATTAGGATATAAGACTTCTTGGAAAGCATCATCTCTAATCCCTTGCTATGGGTGTAGAGAAGTCAATTGGAAACTGTTAAACATTGTCCCCTCACTATCACACACAAACTATGAAAAATAGTAGAATGTGTTTGATTTTATTGCTTTACAAGCTTTTTCATAGCAGCTGGAGATGTCTACCTGAGGTCATAAGTAACTAATAAACGTAGGAAATAGATAAGTGCCTATTTTTTATATATCCATTTCTAAATTCCCAGCATGTAGAAAATGTTCAATGCATCTTGGAAAATAAAGGAAGAATGGATGCCATAGGACATACTTGTAAGTTGGCTGTATAGGAACTAATATTGCATTACATTTCCTTTGTATTCTGAAACTTTCCTCCTTGCAGTTTATATAAGCTGGAATGTGGTTTCTTTTTAAGTATAGCTTATTTTTTACTTTGGTTTCTGCACTTTTGTTTTATGACCATTTTTTTCTTAAAGTAAAAGTGTTTTGAAACTCTAAAGTTACACTTTTCGTGCCACTGTAACTGCATTCCAGTATTTTTCAAAATGTTTAGCTCTAAGCCCATGTAGTTGCTTATGAATGTGATGGAATTACATAATTTAACAGCATTTGAAAATACTGAAATGGAAGTTTAGTCTAGGCCAAAACATTCAAAAGTTATGCATAAAGTAAAAAAGAAAACAACAACAACAATGCAGGATGAATTTTATTTTATCTGAATTGAAAGTAATTTAAAGAATTAAAGCCAGAAAAAAGTGTTCTCGTGGAATAAAATATACAATTTCTATACTGTTGCAATAATTTTATATCAGAAAAGAGAATTACTTCACTTAAACTGTATACACACTTTACATCATAATAAAACTTTAGCTTGTTCGTGGAGTTTATGCAATTAACAATAATATATACCTGTGTGAGTGTGTGTGCATATGGATATATTTATGCCTTTTTGCTGCACAATTTGTGTAACAATAACTTCAGTTCACCAAACTAAATAAAAGAACCATTAAAAATATTAAGTTTTTTGTTGAAAGCTTCTTTTTCGGTTTCTCATCATGCACAACTACCTTGATATGTATTCTAAATTATTTTAAGAACAATGTGTTAGTGAATATTAATACATTTATTGAGTAGTTCAATTGCATGTTTGTCCATCTGACATGTATTTTAGCAAATCTTTTTTTCAATCAGGCTATACTGGGAAGATGATAATCACATTCATTACTTTTGTATCATTTATTTAGCTTCTCATATATGCCAGGTGGTAGGCAGGGTACTGGAGATATGGGGATTGTAGAAACTCCTACCCTCAGAAGTTTCACAGTCATGAACCTGTTAATGTTAAGTGTGGGAGGGCAATGGAGAGGTAGGATTTCAGGAAAGCAAACCAGTAAGTTACAGTCCTGTGTGATAAAACACAGAATATTACAGCTGGGAGGAACCTTAGAGACCATGTGGTCCAGAGCTTTTATATGAGGGAAAGAGTCCCAGGGAGACATCAGCACAAAATATGGATGTTTCTACAGAGCCTGGGCTGGAATCAATAGTCATTCCACTTCAGTATTGTTCTCCCCACTTAATGTTGTTTATCAAACAAGTGAGTGATTATATAGACTTTGATTTCCTGGCAAATGGATTTTTAAAATTCAGCATGGCTCATTTTATCCTATGAATTTGAAAATTTAGTGAGATCATGATTGGGGTGGTTTTCATTTATTATTAATCTATATATGTGTATTATTTTATATAAAATTTGTTTTATTTTCCATAACCTCATTCTGGAAATTAAGAAAATAAAAACTACAGAAAAAACTAAATGTCACCCACGATCTCAGAAAGAAAATACAACCACTGTTAAAATGTTAGTGTTTTTACTTCTAATCTTTTGTCTGCATATTAAAAGATTATAATAATATTGTTTATACAACTTTTTACTCAATATTTTGATGCAAATATTTCCCATGATTTTAACGCTTTTTGCAAACATCATCTTTAACTATATAATACTCCATTATTTTGTAGTATCATAATTTACTTAATTCCTCTAGTTTCAGAGATTTATATAGTTTACTTTGTTATTTAAAAAAGGGGGAATGAATATAGGTACATAAAGCTTTTCCTGTATTCAAATTATCTCTTTAGAATAAACTCCTATAAATAAAAAAAGTACTGAGCAAAGGGGTACAAATATTTTTAAAGCTTTGATTTATTTTACCAACTTTTTTTCAGAAGGGGTCATGTGAATTTGAAGTCTAATATGCAGTTCATTTCATCATCATCCCCAAGTATATTTGGACTTTTAAATGGAAGTTTTTTCTTACTAGGAAACTGATGCTACTTTTTCCTGAAAAAACAATGATATCCTAGAGTTCCATTAGGAAAATAATTCCGCAAATTTCAGTTCATAGAAAGATAATCATCATTTTGAGAATCTCTACTTGAGTATGACTGGGGGAATTGAAGCAAAGCATTGTACAAAAACGCCAATCAATGTAACACACCCAGATGGTTCTTTGAGCAAATTACACAGCCTTGCTGTGATCTTGCTGATTTAAACAATTCTTTATAAAGGAGTGCTGTTGACTTAAAGACTATAACAAGAGACCTTGTTGCTATTATGGTTAATTGTGTAAGCACATGTTCAAAGGTATGCTCTTTATTTAGTTTACTCTAATGTATTTAAGTCTACCGTGTAAATAAGGGCTCAGAATTTATGGAACTCTTATTTTGTTTTCTTTTGTTTTTTAACCCCTAGGATATTTAAAGTTAACTCATACTCAGTGATTGTGATAAGCCTTGCAATTTGCCTTACTTTGACTAGAACCCACCATTATAAATTAGTGTATGTGAAAAACATTTCCTCAGAACTTACTCCTTAAATAAACAGACAGCACCACAGTTTTTTTTTCAGGAAGTATGTGAAAGCCCTTCATGTGGCTGTTAAAGATTGTAACAAAATGAATAGCATATATTAAACACGGAAGCATTTTAGCAAATTTAATTAAATATCGCACCCTAGGTGAGTTATTTAAAAAGAAAATGCACGAGCTATTAAAAAACTTGTCATAAAATGTCACCATTTTAAAGGATCTTCTAAATATGAAGGTGTTCTCTCTCTCTCTCTTTCTCTTTTGTTATTATCGCTATCTTTTAAGAGCTGCTTATTATGAATCAGGCACTGTGTGTATACACACACACACACACACGTGTGTATATATATATGTATAATCATTTAACCTTCACAATCATCTTAGTGAGGCCAAATATATTATCCTGATTTTTCAGGCGAAAAGTTAGATTTTCACAGAGAATGAGCACTCAAGGAAGTCTAAGATTTGGGCTCCTTACACTCATATTCTCCCCCACAGTCAGGCTAGCTGTCATTGTAATACTAATTGGCAAAGCAACCTGCTTAGGTGAAGCACCTATTGGCTGACTAATTAGCAACCTTGCAATTGCATCTTTTTTTTTTCTTCAGTTAACAGCAATCCCATTTTTAAAAAAAGAATTTATAAAGCTAAATGAAAAGAAGAGAACATTTTCAAAATTCTGTATTTTGCCTATCTTCTTTCAATAAAGTTCAATGATAGACTTTTTACTGATTTTCATTCTTTTCCCCACACACCGCTATGTAAATAACAGTAAGACAGAAATAGCTGTTATTGATTATAACAGCAGAAATTTGAAACATGCTTTCTTTTTACTCTCAAGCATCACCAGAGCCAGATTACACACATTTCTCTCCTTTCAAAACCTGACACTCACTTCAAACCTAGTTTTTTCCTCTTAAGGTAACTGTTGTGAGATCTTGCCTTTTGGTATTAGAAAATAGCTAAAGATTTTTATGTAAAGAAAATTGACAGTAGAGAAGTCTATGCATGCACATTGTTGGAAATCAAATGGTTAACATGAATATCAGTTCCTCAAATATCTTCAAGTTCCTGTTTCTTGAGGAGGAATTGTTATTGCACCTAGAAAATATTTTTTGTTCATTTTATTATAAAATATGATGAAAGTAACATTACATATTTCTTTTTCTTCTTCTATCTTTTTCCCTGTCAGATTCTGTCTTCTTGAGTTTTCATTAGATGTATTCCAATTAAAAAGCAGTTTGAGTTAAAAAAAAAAAAAAAATGGCTTCCATTCCCAACAAAGATTCTAAATAAGAGGTAAAATTGGTAAATCAGTTCCTCCCTGGCTCCCTGCCATTCACATCTTTTGGTTTTGAAATTCATTTCTTTGTGAGCATAAGGTGGTTGTTATGAGGTGTTGTCAGGTCTCTGACAGCGGTATTGTGTGTGGTAGAAGGTGGTAGATTTTGATCAATGTCTTCAAAGTCAAAGCTTGGAAAATAATAGCTGCACATCAAAACCCAGTGCCATAATGCAGTTAACATCAGGCTCTTTCAGGCAGCCCCAGGCAATTACTTAATTCTCATGTTGAGAATTATAATTAGTCATTTATAATGGTGTGGTAAGGTTTATTTGAAGACATATAGTTTGAGATTCATTATCAAACGAGGTTCATTGAAATCATTACAAGAAGAATTAAGAAACCTGTTTATTTATTGATATTCTTCTCCCCATTTCTTCTGAATCCCTAATTGATTGCATTTCTGTTCTAAGACATCTTATTGTCCGAATAGTTTTATATTATAAGAACGCCAGTGTTTAACTTTTAGGCCATGTATGCAATTGTTTTGTAATATCTTTCGTAATAAAGTTACTGACCTTGAACCTTTTTGTTTCACTTTTTTCTCATTTCTTTTTTCTTCTCCTAAAAGTCTTAAAATACATGTTTCTTTTTAAAATTAGGGTGGGTTTTTTTTTCTGCTGTTTTTGTTTTTTTCTTCTAGAAAATGGAGTTATTAGTAGTATAGAAAAAGATAAAAGCCCCTTCATTTACCCATGTACATGGTCAAATAATGCAAAAACTGGAATACAAAAATATATATTTTTATATTATATATGCATCTTATGTATTTATATAGTTCTAAGATTTCTTAAACAATCTATGAAGTCACAGGTGGAAAAAACACAAAACACAAAAAAAGTCAAATAAATCCATAGTTAAGTGTTAAATGTGCCATATGTTTCTTTACTACTGAGACACAATGGGGTGCAGTCAGAATCTTGTTAAATCAATGGAAATAGCAGCTGGACTATCTCTAGATGTGTATTCACTATACTTCTGAAATAGAAAAACAGAAAAATAGTGGACTCATTCCATCTCTTCTCAAGTTTAAACTGATCTTGCTAGCATAGAGTTAGTGAGACACACAATGCTAACTTATCTTTCATCTGAGCACCTAATTTGATAAAATTCATTTTAATAGCATTTATTTGTTTTTTTCCAGTAAAAGCAAAGATGTCTATCTCCCCTCACTTTTAAAATTTTTCTCATAAAAAAAGCAAAGCTTTGCCAAAAATACCTAAATATTCCTGTAGAGCCATATGGCAGACAAATGACCTGATAAATAACCTGCACAGTAAAGAGGTCTTAGTCTGCTTTGATTTTATGGACTTCAGGCTGAAATGAATATCATAGTAATATAAAATGCTCCCACTAAAGTTTTTTTGTAATTTGGGGAAAGGCCTTGGTTCTCAAGGCTTTGGTTTTCTTTTCTGTAAAATGTAAAATCTTAGATGCTTTTTTACCTCCATCATCTTTAAGAATCATCTGCTGAAAGCTACGAGAATCTGAATATTTTCATGTCTGAACAAAGTTCTACATAGCATTTTAGGCTTTTTTAGCCTAAGAACTCCCAAGTAAAGGATTTGTAAAGTCTCTTCCTGGTTTAAAACCCTATGGTTGTATAATAATAATATCAATATGTATCTTCCTGATTCATAAAGCACATATATGCAACACTGAGAACCAGTCTCTGAAGATGCTGTGTCTATTATGGAAGGAATGCAACAGAGAATCATGGGATTTTAGATTTCAAAGTGTCCTTAGCATTAATTTCATTTCTCTGTTGCTAGATTACAATTCATAGTGTCTGTATTCATTTTATAACAAAAGCAATGGTCTGAAACAGAATGAGAAAAAAAGCCAGAAAAAGGTAGCACCCGCAGCCATTTTGGTTCAATAACAGTAATTCAGATTTAACAGGCTCTTCTTACAACATCTTCAAAATTCTTACTGCGTTGAGAAGTGTTAAACAACTACAGGGAAGAAACAATTGTGTTTTCCCTACTTAGTAGTCACCACACTGCAAATGTTAAACTCCTCAGAGATCCTTCAAGTTTTTATGCCTCAATAATGAATTCATAAGCACAGGCTTACATTCTAAAGGCAAAATCCACATCATTATCAGTAATTCCTCAATCATTTGAAATTCTAAAAGAGGTGAAGTGTGTATCTACAGCCTTCTCAAATTCCAAGTTTCTCAGGATTTTCCTCTTAATGTTTGCTTATCTGTGGACTAAAATATATTGGTGAATGGTCTGAGCTTTTAAATACAAATTATTCCCAAATTATTGAAACTTGTATATTCTTTAAAATATGTTCAATTTCATTTTAACTGTGGGAAATTTCTGCCTTATTTAAACGATTGCTCTCCTCTTCACTGAAATGAACAATCTATCAGCTTCACTCCTTGTCATTGCTCAGATGGAGAGACACGTCCTTGTATCAAGGCTTCTGAGATTGTCAGGGTCTCAAGGGAGCTATGGACATTTGAAATTTGATTTTGGATGGAAAAGATGCTGGTGGGGAAAAAAAAACAGGTATTCCCTCTCCTTTCTATCTCTTTAGTCTCTCACTCTCAACTGATTCCTTGTCATTAGCCACCAACGGGCTCTAATATCTGCTATCTTGAAAAGTTCTCCTTTAGCCTTCCTTATATTCCATTTCTTTTTACCTCTCTCCTTCATACCCAAATCACAAAAAGATTTATACATACACTGTCCCTACTTCCTCACCTCATATTAACTCTTTAGTCACATCAAATAGGTATCTATTCCTCCTATCTACCAACACACATTTACTAAAGTCACCAGTGACCTCCATTCTGCCAGATCAAAGGACACATTTCAGTCTTAATCTTGCTTCATCTCCCAGCAGTATTCAACACAGTTAAGGGTACTTAAAATTCTCTTCTCTTGATATCCATTACCCTGTAATTTTCTGGGTATTCTCCTACTTCTCTACTTCTGATTCTTATTCGCTAATTCTTCCTCTTTATCTTTTTTCGTTTACAAGCCTGACATATTCATTCATGTGAATATGGGTATTTAGTGTCTATCTCCTCCCATAAGGATGGGAAACAGAACTGCTTGATTTTCCACTGTTTCGGAAGTTCCTTGTGAACCTTAATTGACAATCAATAGAGATGCATTGTCAAAATGAATGGAGAACACCTGGAAGGACCAAGATTTAACAGGTTTCTTGGGCCTCTGAGATTATCTAGGGGACTATGAAAAAGCAGTTCATTTCACTACAGAGTGCTTTGAGTGTACTATGAAAAAAATCACCTTTAATCCATTAATTATAAATCATCTACTCCTATAAAAAGGTATTGCCAGATACATGAAAAATTTATAACATGACATTAATTTTTATGTAGTAATTAACTCCATAGGAACATATTGCTTAGCAGTCTTTCTGTGTTAGCTCAGGTCATTTGGGAAGTGGTCATCAAGACAGAATTAGAAGGGCAAAACATTTTTGAGAGGAACATCTATAAAGGACAAAGAAGAGAGGGAGCAATAGTAGGGAGGAGAGCCTCAGACAATGATGCAGGGCTGACACCTGCAAAAAGAGAGAAAAGGAAGGCAGATTGGGTAGAAAGAGCCTCAGACTTCAGGGTAACTGAGAAAGTCTCAGTGAGACCAATAGGGATCCACAGAGCAAAGACTTCAGGTTAGAGGGTCCTGCTTCAGGCAGGATTAGCCTGTCTCTAGTCACTGAGGAGAGTGTGACATCAGTGTGAATGCTGTGCTGGACCCCTCCTTGCAGGAGATTATCTCTTGAAGGAAGAGCTGAGTGATACACTTCCATGGCTGCCACACTCTAAGGATTTCTGCATGTCACATCTAAATATGTTAAGTGGGATGGCTGTAATGCTACTCTGTGGGCAGAAGATATATGCTTAGTATTAATCCCATAATTATGTGCTAAAATAGTTTACAAAATTTTCTCACAGATAACAAATATGTAATTCCTATTTTCATGGCAATGCAGTTTTTGTTCTTGTTTTCTTCCTTCCTTCCTTCCTTCCTTTCTTTCGCCTAAGAGTTCATTCAAAGGTTTATGGAGCATCAATGTGTGAAAAATTGGGCTAAGACCTGGGAATACAGGAAGAATCCCTACTCTCTCTGAGAATAGTTTTTTTACCAAAGCACTCCTTTTATGCTCCAGATTGAAGAAATAAGTTTCCTATCCTAAGAACTTGGCAATAAAAGTTTCAGATACTTACTTTTGAGTCAATATATCTATTATTGTTTTCCTTAAACTGTGATTTATTTTTTTACATAGCTATTTAACTTTTCACTCTGTATTCTCTCTATTGAGAGCAAGGTTGGGTAGCTGTCTTAATTTTTATATTACTTTGTCATTTATACATTTAATGAACAAATATTTATCAAATATCTACTACATGCCAAATACCCTACTGGGTGATTTAATTGTAGCACCTTATTTAATCCTCATAACATACCTATGAGATAATTATCATGCCTGGCATTTTAAAGTGATAAAATGAGTGCATAGCGTTGATATATAAGTCCAGATTTGCCTCATGTCAAAGAGCATGCCCTTTCTGCCATAACTGCCTACTTCCTTAAGCTTATTATGGGAGGAGGGCAGATTGAGGTGGCCCAAAGATCAGCATAGAATCACAATGATGCTAGAAGGGCACTATTCATTCTAGATCAGAGACTAGATAAATTCCAGAGCTAGCAACATGCTTCTGCTTCAAATCTCTTGGCTCTTAACCATCTGATCCCATTTATCAAAAGAATCTTCCCTAAACATAGGTTTCTTTAGATCTTGCCCCTGCTCAAAAACTTTTAGGGCTCCCAGTTTCCTACCCTATCAAGCTTAAATGCTACCTAGCTTTTACCGGCCTATAGAATAAAGCTTTATTCATTTATTCAACAAATTCTACATCCTAAGTGCTCTGAACAAGGCTCCTCAGAGTTCATGGAGATTTCAAAAGTGTGATAGGTTATGATAGCAGAATTATCATGTCTATCTAGATTGTTTGCTTTTAAATAATGTAATTCATCTCTTATAAAATTCTATATAAATAATAATAATGCCAAAATAAAATGAATAGCAACAATATCTTTCAACTGTCACCATTTTGTAAATTTACTTAGGTAGAGCAGTTTCAGTTTAACTACCATTAGTTTCAAAATGATGTCGGTTTTGGCCTGGACAAGTTCAAGTGGGATCTGACTGCCAAAGTATCAACCTATATTTATATATCTGCCTCAAAATACCAGATATACCTATCAAAAAGTTTTGTTAATATCATAATTTATAATTCATTTATTTTAATAAAAAACTGGTGTATGATTTCACAAAGGTGGAAGATCACAGCTTCTTGCCCAATTTGCTTCTGAGCTCTTATTTACCTTCTCAAGGTAAAACTTTCTTCATTCTACAATCTCTGAGAATTCACATTGGATACTACAGAATATGGGGCAGTATCAATTAAAAATAAAAATGAACGAACTTATTTTTCCAAAATTACAGGTAATAGATGTAGAGTACCTAAATTAATCTAGGAGTCAGTCAGTGTACAATAGTGTTGATAGTTGTCTCTCAAGATGCTCATAATATTAGAGAAGTATTATCATTTTAGAGAAATAACTTTTACCACCTGTTTTTGGTTGTCATTGTAATTCCTCATTCTAATAACCATTACAAGATGTAGACATTTTGTGATAGAGGATCTTCATTTTTCTTCAGTACACTTAAGCACCTCAGGATAATACCTTTTCCTCTAGAAGGTCAAAGACAATTGTGACTAACATAGCAGGTGGAGCAGAAAGAGTACTCAGATGAGAAGCATGATTCAATTTGAAATAACAAAAGTCAGAAAAAAACAAGTTCAAACTTGACTCTGTCATCTACCAGTAGCATAAACTTGACAAGATTCTTAACTTCATGCAGCATATTTCCTTCCCATTTATAAAAATGGGGAGTGGACATGGCAATTAAAAGAGATGATTTATGTCAAAATACCTAGAGAAGTGCCTACATATAGGCATTCAGAAAATATGAGTTGGCTTAATTATGTAAATAGTGCTCATTATGTTGTTCCACCTGCAAAATTTTTCAAAACACATGGAATTCTTTGCCATATTCATAAGAAGCTACATTCTGGTAAAACTAGAAACATCAGTATCACAGAAGGGCATGAAATGTGAATAATCAGTAAATACTTTCAGAGCCTGGAA
The DNA here is from genome assembly GCA_029593785.1 of Cabassous unicinctus. Lineage (NCBI taxonomy): Eukaryota > Metazoa > Chordata > Mammalia > Cingulata > Chlamyphoridae > Cabassous > Cabassous unicinctus. The sequence continues at coordinate 1,190 of JAQZBX010086359.1, read as the reverse complement.
TGTTCTCCAATGCCAAAATAAGTTTTGATACTTGAATACTCAAACTTTTGTTTTCCACCTTGTTGGAGTAACAGGGACCAGATTTACCCTCCCTCCTGAAACAACTTAGAAAACAGACCAAAAACATATGAAACAATCATGTTCAGACATCAGGCAACAGGAAGAGCAGCCAGAAAGTTAAAAAAAAAAAAGTGGTGAGTCATGAGCTGAGGAAAAACTGCTAGAAAAAGGACATAGTCAACAGTGTCAAAATTCAGAGAAGTCAAGCAAGTTAAGGACTAAAATGTGTTCACTGGCTTTAGCAAAAAAAAGAAAAAAAAAAGATATCCCTGAAAAATCAGGGATAATTTAGGCAAAACTCTAATAACAAGAAGTCCTACTCATTCCTAGTTTCAACCCTTACAATAAACCTTAATATATCATTTGGTCAAAGAAAAGGAAGCAGAGAGAATCATTTATTGGAATATTGTGGAATCAACATGTAAGATATGGACAGTGTTAGGACCTTAGTTATGTGTTAAAAAAAAAAAAAAATCACACCCTTTTGGATGTACTTAGAGTTTCCACAGAAGTCCAGAAGCAGAAACAATTCTGATTCTGTGGTCACATAATTTCATAAAGATCCATAGAAAAATCTGTTCTTATTTAGGAACTATTTTCCTGTGACTGGAAGAAAGTATAAACTCTTTCAAGAATCTTCCCCATTTTATGTGTGAATCCTTTACAACATCTAACACTGGTCCTGATACATAGTATTTGGTCATTAAATGTTTATTAAGTAAATGAATGAATATATGAGTGAAAGAATAAAATAAGTGGATTTCATTGATATTAGAAATATTCACTAGAGATGTTCAACTATTCTTTATTGCCTGCAGCCTGTGGATATATTATTTTCCTCATTCTGAATCAGCAGTTTGCTTTAATAAAAATTATACTGGTATTTCATTAAAAATATACTAGTGTTTGTTTATCAAAAATCACCATGTTCTCCAATTACAAAAGATAATAGCTTCTCTTTTTTTCTATAATGGAATAATGTGACACTTCATTACCTTTGTGTTTCATTAAGTATATGACTCCTGCTTTGTGATGTCAGTCTCTCCCACAGACTTGAGTACACGACTCCCCAAACTAAAATGAAATGTTAGAATGACCTGCCAAATTTATTGAAGTTACCAGTATAACTG
>JAQZBX010086358.1:0-13112 GCA_029593785.1 Cabassous unicinctus | reverse complement strand
CCCTACAAACTATTGTGGATCCTGTAGAAATCATCGCAGATCTTTTTTTCTCTTTATTTCATTTATTTCGTAATCCTTGCCAGCTGCTTATATCGGAGAAAATGTGAAATTTTAACAAGGAATGAAAAAGAAGGAAATGATTCCCGTGCTGGGGAGCAGTTTCTGTGAGGTGTGGAGCCCGGTAGTGGCTGAGGGGTGGGGCCAGCGGGAGACTGCTGCTGTGAGCTTTAGGGTAGCGCCCTGCTCGGAGGTGCTCACTGAGCAGGCTGGCTGCTCCCCACAGCTTGCTTTTCTAATTGACCACAATGTAAACAGAACCTGCGGAAGCACAAACAATTACTTTCTGGGACCAGGTGATCCCTGGAGTCTCCTACATGCCTATTATGTAACATCGTTCCTGTTTTGGAGTCCATTTTTGAGCTGTCTTTTTTTTACTATAGTAATGACTGAATTGAAAAACCATGCAGGAGAAATATTTTAATCTTGGCATCTCAGTTCTGTGAGACATTATTTACAACCCCAGACCAGTTCCATTTTTACATTTTAGAATGTGAGATCAGAAACATCTGATCCTTTGCAAAGACGGGCCAGTATTCCAACTGGTTGTTGGAGAGCTGGCTAAAAAGGTCCCTCGTAATGCACTTCAATAAAATATTTGTAAATGAAAACAGCTGATTTCTATTTTTCAGAAAATAGAGAAGAAAAATAAAAACCATGGTGTTTAGAAAGAAAACATTATGAGAAATTACACTCTTCTATTCTCAATTTCAATACAACTCCCAGTCTAACCTCGTTATTTAGAATATCTTTTAAAAATGTTACAAGGAACTCATTAATAAACCACTGACATTAGAAGAGTTGTCTTTACACCTAATATTTTTGGTGTCATGCTTTCCTTAACTAAAAGCAATTCAGATTTTTATTTTGTGGCCCCGTATTTCTTCATTTTTGGCCATTGACCTATTATTCTTATTCATTCATAAGCTCCAGAAATGATTTTTCCCCAGAATATAAGTACACATTAACATAATGTGTTAGGTTTCTCTTTGCTTATTTTCTTTCCTCCCTCTACTGATTCAGTAAACCAGGCAACAATGAGTCAGAGCTACCTGAGTGCAGTTCAGCATTAAAATTGAGGCCAAGGCTTAGAAAACTCTATGAAGAATTGCCTTCAGGACAAATAATTTGATTTTTCTTATTTCTTAGCTGAAAATTGATTTCCCCTACTAAGCTACTTTGGACAAATCCAAATAAAACAAATATATTTACCTTAATTATGTGACTATTTCTGAGAAAATTATTGTTGCTATATATTATGATTCATAGCTCCATCCTCTCGTTTCTCTGTGTACAATCAGACGTATGGTTCAGTGCCTTTTCAGTTGGAATCCTTTGATAGTATTCTAACATCCCATATGTACACAGCACTCAGCAGGCACTCCATAACTATTACTTAAATCGTTACCTCTTTAGCTACTTCCAAAGCCTGTTTATATCTTTCCTCTCAGCTCTTCACACTATCCCCTTGAGGTAGGTAGGGCAAGAGTAACTATTTCCATCTCATAGATGAAGAAGCCATGGCCTAGAGGCAGAGAGAGAACCAACCTCAGGCCTCTTAATAACTCACCCAGGATGGTACCTGTTTGCATTGCTCTCCAACTAGATCACTAGTTCTCAAATGGAGGTGATTTGACCCGCCCTACCCCCGCAACCCCCCCAACAGGGGAAATTGTCTGGAGACATCTTTGGTAGTCATGACTTGGGAGTGGGTACTGCTAGCATTTAGTGGGTAAACATCCTACAATGTACAGGATAACCACCCATAATAAAGAATTGTCTGGCTCAAAGGTCAATCGTCCTGCAGCTGAGAAACCTAGTTCTACATATTTGTGAAGCACATTCAATTGTTCCAGCAGCTATGAGACTTGAGAAGCTAAGATCGTGTGATTGGTTTGAAGACTGACTGGTTGGAAAGACAAGGGCCCAGTGGCGGTCAAGAGTTTATACCTCTCCTGGAGGTTGAGTCCCTTGAGATATTAATTTATGGAAATTATTGTATTTCAAATAATATTTTTCTGCAATTACAAAAGCAATGCATGCTCCATGCATAAACCTTATGCCAATGCCCTTCATTGGCCAAAGACCATCAGGAACACACCTGTAGTAAAACAAAGTTAGATTTATTGATCTTGCTGTGGTGAGAGAAGCCTCTGGGACTGACAGGATGGCTAAGAAGAAGGTGTCCTAGAGGCTTCTTAGAGGATTAAGCTCGTTTTAGGTGATTTGGGGGAGGGTTCAAGGATGTGTGGTTTTGCTCTGAATTGAGTGCTGTCAGAAAGTGAGAGAAGGGAAATTCTTTGATGGGGATTTTTATCTAGGAGGTGGAGAAATAGAGTGGGCTAAGGCTGCAATAGGCAAAAAAGCTGCAGTCATTCGTGTTTGGCTGTTTGTAGTTTCCACAGTGTTCTTTCTTTTGTCTGTGCTCAGACATGTTTACACGTGTCTGTCTCACTTCATATGGCCACAGATGAAGGTCACACCATCTTGGTACATCACGAAATTGTTTATGTTCATCAGGAGAACATGACGGTCCAGTTTTAGAATCAGTCCAGCTTCCAGCTGACAGCTGTCAGGAGCTACATTTTCTCTTTCACCTGGAACATGTAGAAAGCACAAAGCAAAATAAAAAACAATGCAGAAATACCGTGGTTGAATCAGCCAGAGATAACCAAATTAACACTTTGGTTGCCGATCTTTTCAGTACTTTTCCTAGGCATGTAACTATCATCAAAAGAGTAGTAACAAGGGTCAGATGTGGCTCAAATGGTTGGGCATCTGTCTCCCATATGGAGGGACCTGGGTTCGATCCCCGGGACCTCCCAGTAAAATGAAGAAAAAATTAGAAAGTGTGTGGGCCACCAGGCCCCACTGAACCATGCAGCAAGATGATGACCTAACAGGAGAGTGACACAAGGGAGAGCCAAGATGAGACACGCCCCAAAAAAAAAACCAGGAACCAAGGTGGCGCCGGTGGCAGAATGCCTCTCTTCCACATTGTAGGTTCCCAGGATCAAATCCCAGTGAAGACAGGAGAAGGATGAGAAGAGAGGTTAGGAAACAGACACAGAGAATTGCCCAGTGAATGGACACAAAAACAGCAAAAACAGGGGGAGGGGTTAAAAATGGATAAAAGTAAGTAAATAAATCTTTTAATAAAACAAAAAAACAGTAATAACATTTCTCAAATGAGGTTTCGTAGCCCGCTTTTTCACTTAGGAAGTATCAAGAATATTTTTCTCATGTCTGCAAATATTTTCCTACAACATGATTTTTTATCGACTGCAAAATGTTTCATGAGATTAAAGGGCCTTTAATTTATTTAATCAGTTCCATATTGTTAAACATTTACATTGCTTGAAAATTTTTACTATTATAAATAATGCTGTGATAGATATCCTTGTACAACATCTGATAATTTCTCTAGAAGAATTCCTACAAATATAATTGCTGGATCAAGGAATATTTGATCACATTTTTCAAGAACAAATATTTTGAGATAATCATGTTTTTAGAAGGGTAGCCTCTGCCTGCTAATTAGGAAAAAATCATAGGATTTATTGATCTTGCTGTGGTGAGAGAGGCCTCTGGGACTCACAGGATGGCTAAGAAGAAGGTGTTATAGGGGCTTCTTAGAGGATTAAGTTCATAATTGTCATGGAGATCTTCTTTGCCAAAGTTTTATACTATAACCCAGAGTTCAGAAAAAGACCAATTACAATAAGGACATTTGTAGACTTGATTTAAAGCTTCAGGAGAAAGCTAATTTTGACTATATGAGATGTATCAAAAATTTAGCCTCTTGTAGAAAAAACAAACTACAAATCAGAATGGAGATTGCTTTGATATTTTCCTCCCTCTCACCATGGAGTGTGAAATTAGCCACTTTTCTCTCTGAGTGATAATTAGAAGAGACTTGTCTCTGATTCAAAACAGCGGGGAGTGGGGACTTGACTTCAGGAAGAAGTAAGGGTACATGTTGGATGAGGAGGGACAGATGAAAAGAAGGAAACTCTGAATAGGAGGGCAGAGCTTTGAGTTTTCTTTTCCAGTTCCTACAGATCTTCCCTTCTTCCCTTCCTCTGTTTCTCTCTCTCTCTTGTTTTTCTAATTGCATTGTATAGCACCCTTAATACAAGACTGAATAGCAATGGTGATTAAAGAGCATTTTGTTCTCAATTTAATGGGACGGGATGCACAGTTTTATAACTGAGTATGCTATTTGATGCAAGTTTTTGATAGAGATTCTTTTTCAGGTTAAAGAAGTTTCTTTTTATGCCTAGTTACCAAGAATTTAAATCATGAATGACTAAATGTTGAATGTTATCATTTTTTGAATAAGATACTTTTCCTTTAATATGTTAGTGTCTTTTAGAAAATTAATAGATTTTCCAATAGTTGACCATTCTTACATCCTTGGACTAAGTCTTACTTGATCATGATATAGCAGTTTAAAAACTGTGAAATTCATCTGACTAATATTTTTGCACCTCTATTCATAAGTAACTTGGTGTGCAATTGTATTATCCTTTTCCATTTTGCATTGTCAACTAGCAAAGAATTAGACAGCTTCCTTTCAGTTTTAAATTCTCTGAAATAGATTTTACAAACTAGATATTATCCATTCTTTATAGATTTGTTAGAGCTTACTTCTAAAAGCATTTCTTTCCACCTTTTGACCCCACCCTCAACCCACTAAGGAGAGAATTGATTACTTAGTCAGTTCCTCAAATGGTTACTGAATTGTTCAAACCTTTTGTTTTCTTCTTGGACAATTACAATAATTGATATATTCCTTGAATATTGTCTCATTTCATCTAAGTTTTTAGAATATGTACTAAATACATATTATAATATTTTCTTATGAGTTTTAAAATTTTTACTGGTTGCATACTTACGTCTACCCCTTTTTTCCTGATAATGTTTATTTGTGCTAGAGATTTGTCTATATTATTAGATTTTTCAAAAGACCAGTTTTGATTTTCTTACTTTTTTGTTTCTTTTTTCCCCACTTCTTAATATCTGCACTCATCTTCTTCTTTGCCTTCCAACTTTCCATAGATTTTTTTTTCTAGATGCTTGGGTTTAATACATTCATTTTTTATTTTTCTTATTTAAAATTCCTTATAAGGCTATAAACTTTCATCCTAGTACCACTTTAGCTGCTTTCTAAAAGTTGTATGTGTAGTAATATTTTTAATATCTTATTCTACATAATTTCCATTGTAATTCCTCCTTATCTCATGAGTAACTTAAGATTTGGATTTTAAATTTACAAATATATGATTTATTTTATTTTTTCAATTTAGGGTTAGAGAATGTGGTCTGTGTGACCCTGAAGTATTGAAATTTGTTGAGATAATCCTTTGTTACGTAGAATGTGGTCAGTTTTGTACATGAGTCTATTAACTCAAGCTTGTGAGTTTCCATGCTCAGATTTTTCAAGTCCTTGTTATTTTTTTCTCTGCTTGATTTATTAGAAACTTATAGAGATGTTTAAAATCTCCTGTTATGATTGTGGATTTGTGAATTTCTCCTTATGATTTTGTCTGTTTCGGTGTGTGTCTGTGTGTGTCTGTGTGTGTGTAGTCAAGATTATGTGGTTAGGTACATTGAAGTTAATGATCGTTTATCTTCTTCTCCTTTATTACTTTTATGATTATATTGTCTCTATTCCAAAAACTTTATTCCTTAAGATCTATTTTGTCATATGTAAATATTGCTACATTACTATTCCTTTCTGTGTGGTTTGTTCTACATGTGTCTCTTTTGAGTAAGTAAATTACAGAGATAGAAATTAGATTAATGGTTACCAGGAGGTAAGGGTGGTGGTGGGGCATGGGGAGTATTTGCTTAAATAGTACAGAGTTTCTGTTTGGAGCCATGATAAAGCCTTGGATGGTGGCACAACCTTATGAATAGAATAATACCACTGAAGTATACAATTAAAATGGTTAAAATGGGAAATTTTGTGTTATATATATGTAACAACAAAAAAGAACATAAAGCTCGTGTGTGTTCAAGCACACAAACACATGTAGATAATACATATATTTACATCCGTTAAGTATAGTCAGATACAATTAAAAGGTCTATGTACTTCAATAGATGAGTACAAGGATATATTTAACTCAGTTTCTATCATTGAATCTGTAATTTCAAGTTACCATCCTTTCCCCTTGTTTTTACCTTTCTCCTCCCGTTCTTTCTTTTGGATAAAAAATATATATGTAACTATAAAAATTTCAAAAATGTGGGCGCTCCCGCCTGCCTGCCCAGCCCTGGTGGGGGGTCCTCGGCAACCGGCAGGCCGCGGGGCGGGGTCAGAGTCCGCCGTTTCCTAGGGAGCCCGCCCTCTGGGCCCCACATCACCGGAGCAGATGGACAGCCACCCCCCCAAGCCGCGATCCTATGCTGGCCTGCCCTCGCCAGCTGTTTGGGTTTTGCTGTTTTATCCACCTCCTGGGCCTCCTCTTCTGAGTCAGTGGCTGTTGTGGTTTGAAAGAAACGGAAGAAAAGGAGCGACATGAGCGGTTCTGTTGGTCCTCACGCGTTAAAGCCTGATTGGCATTTGCAGAGAGGAAAATAGAGCAAGAAAATCGTGTTTTTTTGGAGGGGATATGGTGGCAGGAGAGGGTGGAGAAAAAGAAACAAGGTGTTAGATTTTTTAAAAAATTTATTAATTTTTTTTGTATTTTTAAAGATACATAGGTTACATAAATGTTACATAAAAAATATAGGGGCTTCTCATATGCCCCACTCCCTACCTCTCTCACACTTTCCCACATTAACAACATCCTTCATTAGTGTGGTATATTTGTTACAATTGATGAATACATATTGGAGCATTGCAACTAAGTGTGGATTATAGTTTACATTATAGTTTAAACTCTCTCCTGCACAATTTTAAAAGTTACACCAAGATATATAATGGCCTGTATCTGTCATTACAATGTCATTAAGGGCAATTCCAATGTCCCAAAAATGTCCCCAAATGACACCCTATTTTTCCCCTTTCCCTCCCCTCAGAACCTCCAGTGGCCACTGCCTCCACATCAATGATAAAAGTTCTTCCATTGCTAGTATAACTATAAGTCTATAGTAGAACAAAAGTAAGTCTACTCTAGTCCATCATGCATTTCCCATTCCTGAGGATTCTGGGATGGTAATGTCCACTCTGCCTCTAATTGAGAGCGGGGCTTAGATCCCACAGGGCAGATGGATGGGACTATCTTGCTTGCAGTTGCAGACTCTCTCTGTTTCTTGGGATGGTCGTTGTCCATCATCCTTTTCTTGTTAGTTGTCCTGGGTGAGTCCAATGAACTGGAGAGTAGGTGTTGCAACTCTGTTGAGATTCAGGGTCCGACTGGCACATGGAAAGCTCAAAGATTTAAGTTTCTTGGACATAAACCTATCAACTCTAGTACTAACTATAGGTTCAAATAGAAGGACATAAGAGCCATGTGTAGGGAAACCACAACTGAGTCCAACTCTGTAACACTGGGGAGCCTAAATTCCAAAGAAGGGCCCACTGGCAGGGTGCCAAACTCCTGAGCTGTCAGCCCTACCTGTAGTGTCTGGATATCTCCAGGACCCTCAGGAGCCCCATTATTTGAGGCAATATTTACTGTGGCAGTCAAAGGGATCCTGCTGACATGTGCATAAGTGTAACCTCTGGAATGACCTCCCAACTCACTTTGAAGTCTGTTAGTCATATAAACTCTTTTGTCTTTACCCTTTTCTCCTTTTGGTCAAGGTCTTTTTCCAGTTGCATTGCTAGTTGGTGCTTGGTAGTAATCCCTTGGTGCCAGGGAGGCTTCTCCCTAGGAGTCATGTCCCACACTGGGGGGAAGGTAATGCATTTTTATGATGAGTTTGGCTTAGAGAGAGGCCATATTTGAGCAACAAGGAGGCTCTCAGGAGGTAATTCTCAGGCAACCTGCAATACCAGGCTAAGTTTCAATTTCAAAAGAAAAGTTTTACAAGTACAGTCATCAATATCAAGGTTCCGTCAATGGTCCATCCTCCTTCATTAGTCACTGACCTTGTACTCCGGGGATCCTTGTTGTCCTATTAGAGGAAGTGGCAGAACTCACAAGGTCTTAGATTTTATATGACTAAAAAGAAAAAAAATTCTGCCCTTTGGCAGTGGTAGCAAAATTAAATCCAAAAGTTATTTTTCTATTGAGAAGAAGAGGTAGATTCCCTCCCCCCTTTGATTATGACCTTTTCTCCCAGTGACAAAGCATAAATCATGGACACCAGAGAATAAGGTGGACCTCAGGAACCCTGGAAAAGACTAAGATAGTATTCTTCTTCAGGAAGGAAGCGTAGGTGTTTTTAGCCCCTCTGGAACCTGAAAGGGTTTAAGAGCAGCTAGAATGGGTAGAAATCCTAGCTTGGAGGCTCTGAGTCATACAGTGACAAAGAAGCAGAGCCCTCTAGTTGGATGGTTGTGTCCATTATGTTGTAGGACCTGGGTTTTCCATCCTTTTGGAATTGCCTTTACAAATCAACTGAAAATTGACCTGTCCCTTACTTCTGTTAAATAGTTGTAGGCCACTTTCCTCCTGTAACTTTGGAAAACAAAAGGAAGGGAAATAGTATCATAGCACGCTATGCATCACCAGAATGGTTGTGATTGCCTCCAGGCCCATGGGCAGGCAGGGGTGCCCTGGCTAGCCCTTACAGATCAATGGTCTTGGCAGACCTGAGAGCTGCCCACTTGGCCAGACTTCTCTCCAGCAGCAAAGCCAGCCCAGGGCTTGCATGGCAAGCCTAAGCCTAATGGGAGGAAACTAAGGCTTTCTTCCCACTGTGACTGGAGTGTATGTTTACACTAGCACTTTTTCTGCACATGTATCTTCAATCCATGTGCTGAGTAACAGAGGCCACCAAGCGGCTGCTGCTTTACACCCTCCCCAGCAACTGGCTGCATTCTCTTCTGCACCATTTTCCACACCAGATATGCTTGGCTCTGGTGGGGAGCTCCTTACTCCTGCAAAATGACATTCCAACCACCACCAGCCAGAAGATACAGCCAGCCTTGTTGATTGTCACAAGTAGGACCTTGGGCCCATTGGCACTGACAGTTATAGTAAGTCATTTCTTGGAAAGAGGAAACCCCTCCCCAAATCTGCTTGAACAGTGCAAGTGGCACTTCAAAGGAGTCCCCATGCACTTGGAGGCCATGAGCCAATGGGCTATGCAAAGACACTTAAACATTCCAGGGCTGGTTTCTCTGTTCACATCCAATTCTGATCCTTAGGAACAGAGACCCATGCCAATGCCAAGGGCAAAAAGCACCACCTTTGAGGAAGGGAGCAGGCCTGACCCTGATGCTCAATAAGGGGCAACCCTAGGCTTTTCCCCTTACTTTTATTCCTTTTTTTTGTTGGTCTTGTGCTTGGTTTGTTTACAAAAGGTGCATTTTGTTTAACCAAATATTACAAATGGAAAACTCCAAACATAAAAAAATATTTTTTTTTCAACAAAGCTAAAGTTATTCAGTATTTCCAGTCTCCTCCTGAACAAGGATTTTAGCACTCTTTAAATATCCATTGAATTACATCCCCATCTTGAAATGCTGTTTAATGTTTTAATTTTCCTTATGCAACAACAAATGCTTATTTATTCATTTTTATAGTTAATAGCTGGTTAAGTTTACCCATATTTTAATTGATTTTGTTGCTCAGTATTTCCTGTATTCTTGCCTGCCTTCTCTGTTTACTTTTTCTTTCTTAATTCTATCCTTCAATAACTACTTTCTGGGCAATGTAAACTCTTTTCATTTTTATATGTCTGAAGATATCTTTAATTTTCCCTCCCTCTAAATGATAGTTTAGCTGATTATAACAGTGTCGGTTAATCCCTGTTTTCCTGCAGTATTTAGAAATTTTTATTTTTTTAATTTCTGGCATATATTATTACAAACAAGAATTATGTACCATTCTGATTGTTCCTTTGTAGATATCATGTTTTTACTACAGATATGGTTTCTTTGTTTTTGATCTTTTACAGTTTTATTATAATGCATTTGTATACGTGGAATACTTTTATTTATTCTTCTAGGTATTTGGAATGGATTTTTATTCTGAGGACTTATGTTTTCATTATTGGAAAATTCTCAATAAATATTTCTTCAAATGTTGCTTCTCCATCCTCCCTTCTATTTTCTTTTTCTTGAATTCCCATTAAAAGAATATTGATATCTCTGAAATTATCCTTCTAGCCCTTAGTCTTTTATACTTTTGATCAGCATTTCTGTGCTGTGGTTGAATGCCTTAGAACTATCTTTCCATTCTTTAATTCACTCTTCACCTATATCTTGTCTTGCATATGTGCAGTTTAATGCAGTTTTATTTGACTATATTACTTTTCATTTTTAAGCTTTCTGTTTTATCTTTTTCCTATTTATTACTTATATTTAATTTACATTTCTTTTTCATTATGTCTTATTTATTTATCTCACTGCATTTCTATACATATTTCTATGAATATTTCATCAGGCTATTCTGTAAAATTACCTTCATCTTGGGTAAATTCATCTACCAATTATTGGTTTCTTTTTCTTAGCTTCACCTCATATCAAATACTTTTAATTGCAGTCATTTCATAGAAGTCAAATTTCTATACTCTTCCTAACTGCTTTCTTCTTTCTAGACCCATAGCTCAGCAGTCCTGTGGCTTCAGCTTCATTCACCAATTTATATTTATGATCCATTTCTGTCCATGTGATGTCTATCTTGTTTTTGTAGTTATATCTCTTTGCTTTCTCTTCATATATTTTATCTATTATTGCTGTTTTAGGTATGGAGGGTGGCCATGTGTGTCTATGTGTCTGTAGGTATGAATTTACTGTGTCATCCTGACCAACTCCCCCACCCCCCCACATGCCCACCCAACCCTTTTCCTCTGATAGGTGGTTTTCCAATCTGTTACTCTTCAAGCTGTCAGTAAATGCTCATCAACTGCACTGTCCTTCTCTTGTGTTTCGATACTAATACAAATACATTAATATACTAATACTAATACAATGACCTGGGTATGCACAAGAGTAAAAGGCAAGGTGCCTGACCTCAATGAATTTATATCTAGTCATAGAGACAATTCAGAAATACAATACATAGGATAGTGAGGATTAATTAAAATAATGTAATCTCCATGAACATATATGTAATATATGTAAATATATTGTAAATCTTTTAGAGCACAATAAAGTACTTGTTTTAGTTTCCTGGCTGCTAAAACAAATACCATACAGTAAGTTGACTTAAACAAGGGGTATTTATTGGCTCATGGTTTTGAGACTAGGAGAAGTCTAAAATTGAGGTGTCAGCTAGACAATGCTTTCTTCCTGAAGATTGTGGCATTCTGGAGTTAGCTGCTGGTGATGCTCAGTTGTTGGCTTTTCTGTCACATGGCAATGGGCATGGCAGAGTCTTCCCCTTTCTCTTCCGAGTTCCATTGATTTGTAGCTTCTTGCTGCTCCCCATGACTTCTTTTCCATGTCCAATTTCCTTTGCTCATAAAGACTTCAGCCATATTGGATTAAGACCCAGCCTCATTCAGTTTTGGCAGACTTTAACAACATTTTCAAGGGTCCTATTTACAAATGGGTTCACACTCACAGGACCAGGGGTTGGAATCTGAACATGCCTTTTGTGGTAGACATGATTCAATCCCCAACAGTACTCAATACTTATTTATTATGTGTCTACTTCTTTATCCATTAATTATAGGTAAGGAGGCAGGGGAAATAGTAGAAATATCATATACTTTTGAGTCAGAAAGACAAATATTTGATGATCAGCTTTGTCTATTAGTTAAAACACTATGGGCAAATAATTTTGATTCTCAAAGCCTCAATAGAATCATTTTTTAAACAGAAGTAATATTACTATGTTGGAGTCTGTAGCTACAAATTTCAACAAAAGGATCCTGCTGCTTCTTTCATAGAGCTTTCAATTGACTAGAGAAGACAGATATTTAATAGGTAGTTAAAAGTGCTCTGAATATCATGATGGAGAAGTGCAGGGTGCTACAGGAGCTGATAAAGACAGACCTAATGTTTAGGTACTCTGAGAAGGCTGGAGTCCTGGAAGAAATAACATTTCATCTGAGACCTAGGGGATGAGTTATTTAGGCAAAGGGAGTTGGCAAGTAGAAACAACAGCATGTGTTAATCCTCTGGGCAGGAAGGAGTATGGCATGTTTGAAAAATTGGAGAGACCCAGTGTATCTGGAGAAGAGAAAGAAATGAGGCCTCCAGACCCTGAAGCTTTATTTTTTGTTTATTTGTTTGTTAGTTTTGTGTGAATGTGTATGTGTCTAATCCCTAAGTATAATGAAAAGTTTTCAAATATTTTTAGCCAGGTGAATGTCATGCTCATATTTGTGAATCTAATCAAGCATGTGTGTGAAATGAAGAGAATTTGAAGAAGAAGCTAGGAGGCCAGTTGGGAGGCACTTGAGTAGCCCAAGGGAGGGATTGATAGTGACTGGGACCAGAGCCATGTAAAATAGAGAGAATAGAAAAAGTTGAGAGATATGTAAGTGGCAGAGTCAACTGAACTTAGTGCTTATTGGATGTGGTAGCTAAGGAAAATAATGTGAGTGCAATACCTCTGCCATGTGCCCATTTACACCTAGTGTTCTGAGCAACTCTGTGCTTACAGGCTTGCTCAGTATTGCATCCTCCACAGTCAGATTTAGATTCTCAGCTTCATAACAAAAAGAGCAAAATAAGGAAGAAATAATTAGTGGTAAAATGGCAGGATCTCTTGGGTCAAATAGAAATTTTAATGACCTAAGCTTTTTGTAAATTTTGGTCAAGTCTGTCAGTCCATGTGTTTTAGTTTCCTTGGTTGCTCAAGCAAATACAATGAAATGAGTTGGCTTAAACAATGGGAATTAATTGGCTCACAGTTTTGTGGCTAGGAAAAGTCCAAATCAAGGCATCATCAAGGCGATGCTTTCTTCCCAATGACTGGAATTCTAGGGCTGGCTGCTGGTGATCCTTGGTCCTTGGCACCTCTGTGACATAGCAATGTACA
>JAQZBX010086357.1:0-13010 GCA_029593785.1 Cabassous unicinctus | reverse complement strand
ATGTTTTTAACAATCTAAAAATTAAGTATTGATCTAGTTATTTTATTTACCACCCAAACTATTATGAGGTACACCATACATAAGGATCCCACCTGTAGAGATGTTTACCCATGACCAACAGAGTTTCCAAAAATGCTTAGAGGTAAGGCCAGGTTGATCTATTCATCTAGGGAAATGGAAAATTAACAGGTGCCTAGAGGGTGTGCAGCTTGAGTCTGCTTGTTTGAAAGAAACTGAATAGAAGCCCTAAAGAGCCAGCCCTTGGCTCTTTGGCTTATAGTAAAATAGTGGAGCTGCCCTTGGTTGCCTGCTTCTATAAACTTTGCATTTAAGTGATAAATGACTGATTACATGTAAACTGACTTGCCAAAAAACAAAGTATTCCCATGTATTTATTTCTATTAATAAACACAGTCCCTGAACAAACATATCTTTAGGGTGAAAAGTTTCAAAAAAAGGAAACTAAAGCATCTATTTGATGGCTAATTGGATCCTAAAACTTCATTATTTGTGCCTATGGTTTTTCATATTATGGGACCTGTTTACAAAACTTTCCCAAGATTTCCATGAAAATTGTCCCCAAAATAGAAGTCAGCATGCTAAAATAAAACAACTTATAAGGGTATGGTTTGGCTTTTGTTATTTTTTCTAGTCTGTGCCCCCAACCCAAAGAAATTTAAAATATAATCCAATGTATTAATGCTTATAAAATGCTGATTTATATATCTTTAGTCCATCTAAAATGATCAGTTGTCTAAAATCATCATGGACAATTGTGTGTGCCAATAGGCTGTTCTCTTTTCTCTGGGTGTTTATAAGTTCAAGAAACATTAACATATATTTCTATGTAAAAATATTTAAAACATATTTTAAGTACCAACAGAGCTTCATAGTGCTGTTTGTCTTGACAAGAACAGTTCTTGCTAATACTAAAACATTGTAGAGTTTGTTTTTGAGGTTAAAGTGGTTGGGGGCAGGAAGGTTAAAAGGAGGAAGTTTCCCTTTTTATGGTAGTGGCTTTAATACTTGAGTGCGTGTGAGTATAGTCTCGGAAACAGACATTATTGTGTAATGGGCATAGTTAAAGTAATACTTTCATCTTTAAACTTAACTGAAATGATAATCACCTACCCACAATTTTTAGGGTGTTAAGGTCCTTGATTTGAATCAAAGGGCATGCTATTGAAAGTTGTGTTGTATTCAACATTCATTTAATTAAATAATATTTCTAATTCCAAGGAAAACTGGACATCATTAAGAATCCAATGTCTTCAAAAGCCAATGGCAATTTTTTTCTTTTTGGACATTAAGGTCCTAGTAAGGTAATAGTGTTTGAAAGCAAATTAGATGAACTCAGTCACAAAGGAATCAAGTGAGAAAGGCTCCTCTATGCCTTTGCTGAGGACAACTTTAACCTAAGACATCTGTGAACTATCACAGAGAGTATCAAGGCTTTTGTGGACCCCACAAACTTATGTTCTTAAATTAATCCATTCCTGTGTATGTGAAACTGTTAAATGGGACCTTTTGATTAGATTCAGTTAAGGGCGATTTGGATAGATGACTTCAGTAAGGCATAGCCCAGAGTGGGTCTTAATCCTCTTACTGGAGTCCTTTATAAATGAGATGAATATGGAGAGAGAGACAGAGACAAACTCCCAGAAGCTAAGATAGAAAGTCCTGGAAGCCAGAAGCTCAAATCAAAGGAACCTGGGAGAGAGAAAGCCTCAGGAGCAGAGAGAAAGTTGGAGGAAACCAGAAGCTAGAAGCAACGAGACCCAGTGGAGAAGGGACAGAGAGCAGACACCACCATTGTGCTCTGCCGCTTGACAGGAGTCCAGGATTGCCAGCAGCCATGTCTTCAGGGAGAAATCTTCTCCTGATGCCTTGATTTGGACATTTTTCTCAGCCTCAGAAAAACTGTAAGCTTATAAGTTAATAAATCCCCATTGTAAAAGCCAACCCATTTCTGGTATATTGCTTTCACAGCCAGACTAAACTAAAACATTAAAGAAGGCTTAGCTTTAGGCTTTAAATATGAGACTGTAAGGGAAATCAGAGCCAGTTGGCATCAAGTGGGAAAAAAAGAAATTTCCCCTGCATGTGAGAATACTGGATTTAGTCTTAATTACCATCATCAGTCAGTAATGTAAGGGTATCAGACAACCCACTCGGTGTTTTTCAATCATGACAAACATTTGCCATTGCCTATGAGGTGACCTGCCTTAGTGTAATTTGTATATATATAGGAAGGTTGATTGCTAGATTTCAATTTTAAGGATCAATAAATTATAGGAAGTATTAAAACAATTTCATTCTCTAAAACTTCTGTGGGCCGTTGAGGTTCACTGTATTTGATTTGCAAATACAAAATTTGCAAATTTTGATTTTTTACTTTACTAGATATGTAGGGTAAGATATGCTTTCTTAGAAGTTACAATTGTTAGCAAATACCAAAGTCTTTCCACTGAATATAATGTTAGCTCATGTAGTCCTTTGAAGCTGTATGTACCCCAGAGAAACATGTTTTTTTGTTTTTGTTTTTTTATCCCCCCCTTGCTGCTTGTGCTGCTGTGTCCATTCGCTGCGTGTCTTCTCTGTGTCTGCTTATCTCCCCCTTGCTGTGAGGTCTTGCCGCATCAGCCCACCGAGCGGCACGAGCCGGCCTGCCCTCACAAGGAGGCGCCGGGAAGTGAACCCGGGGCCTCTCATATGGTAAACGGGTGTGCTATCCATTGCGCCACACCCGCTTCCTGCCATGAGGTTGCTGCATCAGCCCACCGCACCGCTCAGGCGGGCGTGCCCTCACAAGGAGGCCTCCAGACGCGAACCCCGGGCCTCCCATATGGTAAACGGGGGCTCTATCCACTGAGCCACACCCGCTTCCCCGAGAAACATGTTCTTAAATCTAATTCATTCCTGTGGGTGTCAACCCATTGTAAGTCGGATCTTTTGATGAGTCTACTTCAGTTAAGGTGTGGCCCACTTCATTCAGGATGACATTTAATCTTATTACTGGAGTCCTTTATAAACGGAATGCACACACAGAGAGAAAGAAAGAAAGCCAAGGAAACCAGAAGCTGAAATCAGCAAAATCTGGAAGAGAAGGGAAAGACCAGCAGACACCACCATGTCCCTTGCATTGTGGCAGAGAAGTCAGGATTGCTGGCATCTGGTCTTTAGGAAGAAAGCATCGCCTTGATGATGCCTTGATTTGGACATTTTCTCAGCCTCAAACTGTAAGTTAATAAATTCCCATTGCTTAAAGCCAAACCATATCATGGTATTTGCTTTAAGCAGCCCGGGAAACTAAAACAGATTTTGGTACCAGGAGGGTCGGGTGCTGTTGTTGCAAAGGCCAAAAATGTGGAAATGGCTTTAGAATTGGGTAATGGGTAGAGGCTGGAAAAATTGTGAGGTGCTTAATAGAAAAAGTCTAGATTGTTTGAAGAAACTAGAAATACGGATGCTAAGACACTTATGATGAGGCCTTAGAAAAAAATGATTGTGTTATTGGAAACTGGAAGAAAGGCAATCCTTGTTTTAAAGTGGCAGAGAACTTAGCAAAATTGAGTTCTGATGTAGGATAGAAGGCAGAATTTGAAAGTGATGAGCTTGGATATTTAGCCAAGGAGATTTCCAAGCTAAGTGTGGAAAGTGCAGCCTGGTTTCTCCTTGCAGCTTATAGTAAAATGTGAGAGGAAAGGGATAAGCTGAGAACTGAACTCTTGAGCACAAAGAAACCAGAAATTGATAGTTTGGAAAATTCTGAGCTTTTGGAAAGTGAGTCCCCAGAGAATAGTGCTCCATGTGAGGGATTGACTGAACATGGAACCAGTCAGCCATTTCAGTGCAAGTCAGGAGAGGAAATACAGTACCCAGCAAGGATTTGTGGAAAGTTCTTTTGTCTGATGGCTTGGATCCCTGTGCACTACATGTTTGGTTTTTTGTGTGTGTGTGATATCTGTGTGAACAGAACCACTGCCAGCCTGGACTAAAAGGGATGGAAAGGGGGCCAATGGAAGGAAAAATCACTTTAATGTCAGGATCATGGAAACTGAGGACTGGACTGAAGACATCTTCTCAGGCCAAGGGAGCAGGCCTACCCACGAATGGGGAAATATTGAGTCTGTTCCGGCTCATGGAGAGGGCAGGCCTTCTAACTCATTTTTCAGAAAGAGTGCTATCACCCCAGTTTTCTCAGATGCCCTGCAGATTCGTGGAGGGTCTGGCTGTCACCCTAATGCCTGAAGAGGATGGAACCTTCACCCCAGTGTTCAGGAAGAGCATGGTGACTGCACAGATATTTGCAAGGTAGGGGCTGCTGCTCTCTCAGGCCCAGAGGACAAAACATCATTCCATAGATGACTCTCAGTCCTTGAAATCTAATGGAGTATGCCCTGCAGGGTTTCAGAATTGTTTGGGACCCATGATCACTGATTTCCTTCCAATTTCTACCTTCTGGAATGGAAATACGTATCCAATGCCTGTCCCTCCTTCTTATATTAGAAGCAGATAACTTGTTCTTTAGGTGTTACAGGTCCACAGACAGAGGGGAATTGTGCCCCAGGACAGATAACACCTATAACTGAATTTGATGAGACTTTGTGCATAGCATTTCTACTGAAATAACTTAAGGCTTTTGGGATGTTGTGATGGAATAAATGTATTTTGTATATAGAAAGAACATATCTTTTTGGGGTCCAAAGGGTGGAGTGTGGTGGTTATAACATGTTGTTAAGGTTAATACATTCCTGAAGTTATAAAGACATTACTAAGCGGGATCTTTTGATGAGGCTACTTCATTTAAGGTGTGACCCACTTCATTCAGCATGGGACTGAATCCTATTACTGGAGTCCTTTATAAACGGAATAAATACAGAAAAAGAGAGAGAGAACCATGGAAACAAGAAGCTGAAATCAACAAAACCTGGAAGAGAAGGAAGAGACCAGCAGATACTGCCATGTGCCTTGCCATGTGGCAGAGGAGCCATGAATGGCCAGCAGATGCTCTTTAGGAAGAAAGCATCACCTTGCTGATGCCTTGATTTGGACATTTTCTCAGCCTCAAACTGTAAGCTAATAAATTCCCATTGCTTAAAGCCAAACCGTTTCTTGGTATTTGCTTTACGCAGTCTAGGAAACTAAAAAGTCATAGCTGGAGTAATAATCTTTTCCTAAAAATTCAACAAAATATTATTAAGATAATGGGAAAATTTTAAAAAGTAGGATACTAAAATGGATAATGAAATGAAATGCAACAGCTAAAGATTCCAGAAACCCCCAAACAAGCAGTCAATGAACCAAATTTTAACTTTGCGTGTGTGTGTCTCTTTCTGCCTTGCACAGTTCTGAGTTCAAAATCAGTACTCAAGAAACATGGATTAATTCATTCAACAAATTAATCACAGTCAAAGGAACACTAGATAAAATTCTGCATTTTATTGGGTGCATCCTCAGGTGTTTATAAAATTGTATTTTGAGATCTAAGAACGTTTTACTTCCTGTGGTTTTCCTTTTCAGGATAGCAAAAGTGCACGCAGCCTTTTTAAATTACATAATTAAGAAAATAAGAAATCATATTTTGAACTAACTAAATAAGATGAATATATTAGGGCAAAATTTTACACTGAGATTCAAATGCCATCTTCAGGTTAAGAATGAAATGCCATTGGGATATAATGAGACTTATTGTCTTATTTAATCTAAATTTCCCAGTTTCTGAGTGGCATACTATGGAATTCTTAATGTAGTCCTACAAATGGTAAAGCCATAAGAAAAACATTTCATCAGGCAAACACAGCTTTCAGGAACCCCTTATGGCATCTAAACACCTACCAATGTCTGTATCCACACAGTCTGCCTTGCCAAGTGTGACTATGAACATAAGCTGTCCATTTCTTTTTTAACATAATCTTCTGGACTTGTGCATTAGATACTCTCCCCTTTCCCCTACTCACCTGTTAAAGAACATTGCTCTGCTCTTCCCTCCTCTCTCTTCTGCATGATTAATTTGTCCCTCCCTACTTTATCATCCTGCTCAACAAAGGAACATACTCCTATTGCTTCCATTCTTAAAAAAAACAGAAACAAACTATTGATTCAACATCTTTTGCCAGCTATCACCCCATTTTTCTGATCCCCTTTATAGCAAAGCTCTGAAGATTGTTTCTATGTTTTCGTTTTTCCAAACCTCTCTGAGTAGGTCTTCCCATTCTCTTTTAAACCTACTCAGTCAGGCTTTGACGTTTATTTCTTCATCAGAACTTCTCAATCGATGTCACCACTGAGAAAGGCTAGCTTCATGGTGGCATGTGATCTCTACAGTTGCAAGGGTTCTATGCTTACAAGATCTCTGAGCTCGGTTTAATGCTCTGTTGTGGCCACCTTGAAGCTGTAAACATTTTTAAGAGGCCTGCATTTTTATTTTGCTTTGGGACCTCATAAATTATGTCAGTGATATTTCATGTTGCCAAATCCAGTGGACAATCCTCTGTCTTTATCCTACTTGACCTATAGCATTTGATAAGATGGGTCTCTTCCTCTTCTTGGCTACCCTTTTGTTTTACTTGGCTTCCAAGACACCACATTGTCTTGGTTTTCTTTCTACCCCACAGGTTGCTCCTCCCCAGTTCCTGCTGCTAGTTTCTAATTTCCTGATTTCCAAATATTGGACCTATTTTCATCTCTATCTCTTCACTCTCTAGATGGTCTCAGCTAATCTCATGGTTTCAAACACTCTCTATACTCTGACTACCTAAGTCTCAACTCATAGATTTAACAGTCTACTTAACGTTTGTATTTGGATATTAAAATGTGCATGTCCTTTTCTTTCCATCTTCCACCCTGCTCTATCCGTAATCTTCCCCATCTGTTTTTGCAGCCAATGTATTCTTCCAGTTGCTCAAGTAAAAAATCTTGGATAATTCAACGCTTCTCATTTTCTCAGATGCTGCATCAAGGCAATCTAGTTTGTTCTATCTCCAAAATATTATCTGGAATTTTCACTGCTTTTCTTCTCTTCTCATTCCTCACATTAGCTTCCTACCTGGTCTCCTTGTTTCTATCCTTGTCTCCGACCCCTCATGATTTACTGCCAGCACAGAAGTGAATGGTCCTTTTAAAAAAAGTAAATCAAATAGTAATACTCATCTCCTTAAAACACTAAAATGCTTCCCCACCTTTTGCAAAATAAAAGCCACATTCTTTAGAATGGTCTACAATGTCCTGAACTATGTGACTTCTTCTCTCCAGGCTTTGTAACAGAGTGAATCTCTACTCTACTTTCTCTTTAATTTATCTTGCTCCACAGTCACATTGGCCTCCTGCTCTTTCTCAAATGTACCAGGTATACTTTTCCCTTTGCACCAGCTGCTCTCTATCCTTCCTTCAAGTCTGATTCAAATGAAGCCTAGACTGTTTAGCCTATTGAAAATTGCATCCAAGCACCCTACTTCTTTTACTCCATTTTGTTTTTTTCCCCCAAGCATTTATCACCTTCTGCCATGACATGTTATATTTATATTTGTTTATTTTACATGTGTGTGTTTATTGTCTGTCTCCCCTTCACATATACAGGAGTTTTGGTCTGTTCTCTTTCATTGATATAATCCCAAATGCCTGGCATAGTGCCAGGCACAGAGTAGACATGCAATTCATATTTGTTGAATGAATTCATGAAACCTGGGTAGATATCACCACCAGCAAACAACAAAATAAAGACAATGACAATTTCACTAGAGAAAAAAACCCCACCAAGGTAACTATAAACACACACATATATATAACAAACCGTTATGATTATATCAAATCATATATTGTAAACTCACTGTTGTACATATTCTATTTAGGATTCATCAATTACAAAGGGTAGTCTACTATGTGGAAAGAAAATATCTAAGGGAATTTAAATTTTGAAGAAAATATTCTTGGTTGTATAATATACCTTTAAGTAAAATAAAATGGCCCCCTGCACTGGGTGTTGTGTGAAGGGACCCCTTTCCAACAAAGGATTTTCCAGAAGACAAAAAACAATTGGTCTGAAGGGGCGTTTCCAAGAAAATGGAACAATGGACCACACTCTGCAGAATTGCAGGTAAGCAACACCTGGTGATAAACCAGTTTCAGTCCAGGAGAGAGAGCTCATCAGAATGGACATACCATACCATTGTTTATCTGCCCTCCATGTTGTAAGACCTTCCTGTGTAAAATGGAAACTTAACGTCAGCCAATCAGAACATTTTCTTGTTGTTTCTGTGTTTGCTCTATATAAGCTTCCCTTTACCACACCTTTGCTGAGGGTCCTTAATACTTTTGGTTTGGCACTGCCCTATTTGTGAATTGTTGTCCAAATAAACTGACAAATTTTTAAAAAGCACCTGTTTGTCTTTGACGATATTAATTACCAAAAGCTAACTAATGTGTAAATATGGAGATGGCCAATGCTTTCATGTAAGAGGTATGCATGGTTTGAGAAAAAGTCCATGATGGGCTCAGAAAAATTCCTTGGAAACTGTTTACAGTTTAGTGCTTATTCAGTTGTGACTTGGAAATTTACCTTCTATTTATTCAAATTCCTTTATGCAATTTCTATTTTATTTTCTTCAAACAACTCTTGCTTATACTGATTTCTATTGTTCACCTTGAAGAAAGAGTTGTTTGCTAATGTTTTGTTGCTGTTACTGAGCAGAAAATTGGAAGAACAAGTTGTTACCACATGTAATTTATACTATATAAGTATGCTTATGAAAGATGATTTTGGGATTACTGATACCCTGAGTATATTATAAAAAATAACAATACTGTTTAAAGAAATTCTTAAATTATTCATAAAAATAATCACCTATTGACTCCTTTTAATACCATTATGCTTTACTATCTACTGCTGTTTTTGTTTTTTTTCACTCTGTAATATGACATGGAGAGAGATATAAGAGCATTTGGGGATTTCTTGACATTAACAACTTTTAGTTGTTTTTGAGATTTTTTAGCTCATGGAAAGGGTCATTTTTTTTTTTTTTTTAAGACAATCTGAAACACCAACAATTGTAATTGTGGTTACAAACATGGAGTAGAACAAAAGTAGGAAGTCATTTGCAGCCTGCTCAGAAAGTAATGTTCATTTCTCTTTTGTGCAAATGTTACTTTGTCTTAAAGAAATTTGGCTCAAAAGCAATCAGGCAGGTGCTGTAGCAGCGATATTTTCAGGTTTCCTTGCAGAATTGGAGATACACTGGGACTTGAGACAAAACCCGGAGGAACCACAACTACCCTCAGCCCGTGGCCCAAATGCCTCCCTGCCAGTTTCCAGAGTTCACTATTGTTCAAGCTCCAGGGGTCACATGCTGGCAGTCTACCGGTGGAATTTATTCTGTATGAGTGTTTTGTTTGGCTTGCCGTATTAAAAAAGAAAAAAAGTCCATCACTGACATTTATAACTTAGGAGAGTTCATATAAAATTCCCTTTGTCCACTTTTTCTTGAAAAACAGAAAATCTGGAAACACTAGTCAGCATTCTCTCTTAGCAATATTTGTGGAGCTGCGGAAAGACTACCTTCATATGTGGGAGACCAGCCTTCCAGTTCCCCCAGTCTCTGCCCAGCTGGCTTCACCCTTGCAGGGGACTTGCCTGCTCCTTTTATGCAACTGAGTTTCTGTCTCCTGCTATGCCCTCAGAGACTGTAGGGGGACAGAAAGGTGAGGGAGGGCTGACAGTGCTGACTCATTCCTCCATTCTCCTCTCCCCTCTTAACAGGGGTAAATAGCCCACGGCTACATTTCTCCTTTAATGGGATTCTGACAATCCTGGGTGAGAACAAAGTGTATTCACCTTTATCTGAAAAGTGGTCCCTGATGGAAGAGTCAAATTCTATGTAAGGAAAAGAAATCACATTAAGTGTTATTGCTACACTCTTATCTAGAGGATGTTGCCTCCAGCTGTGAAACAAGGTTATTAGCATTAGGAGAGCCCCTCAAAGAGTCTCTGCTCTGCTGTTTCCAAAACAAGGGTGAAAGAAAAGAGCTAGGGAGGAGAGTGTAGGAAGAAAAAAAAAATTGATTTGGGTTCACAATATTGAAGAATGAAGATTGTGCAAGGCGGTTAGACACTTATTAATTTGAAAATTTCAAAACAAATCTCCTGAAGCAGTGAGTCATTTATATATACTCTCTGTCCTGTTCTTTTGTGTTTTTCCTTCAGGTTAAAAACAGAGGTCTTTCCATGCCCTTTCGTCTCTGGATTTCTTCAGCCTGTTACCTCTTTCAAAATCATTTTTCAGGAAACCTCTAATTAATTTAATTTTAAGCTCCAAACAAATAAGGCATGAAATATATTGAACTTTTTTTTTTAGATGATGTATCAAGATCTTCACATCATTCTTATGTGGGAATATTGAATTGAATCAAAGATAAAACTTCAAAAGCAGTTTTTTACATACTGTAGCATAATACCCAATACTTAACACTCAGTACTTGATACTTAATGTATGTTTCCAAAATAAACACAATTTTTATTGTTAATCTTCCTAAAAGAAACTAGTTTGTTTGTTTTTTACACAAAATCTACCAGTAAAGAGATGGATTGATTAAAGGGAAAAAAGCAAAGGAAAACAAGTTGGAAGAATCCAGGCTTCATCAATCTTAGTAATATTTTTTAAAAAACGGTGATTGTGCCATCTGAATTCCTCAGAGCCTGTCTATATGTTACAATGGTCTGCATTTCCTATTGCTACCTGGATGAAAGTGAATCCACATAAACCATACCAACACCATTATGTATAACTGGTGGTAAAACTTTATTATTCAAGTTTAGATGTAACAGACATCTTTGCTGCCTGAAGATTGTTTGCATAAGAAATACACCAAGAACATGTTTGTGAGTAGAAATGAACATGCACTATGAAAACAAAATAAAATAAAATAAAAAAATTTCCATGTGTTGTAAGAACAGAACTATAATAGCCAACATTCTAATATTCAAATCAGGACTACAAATTGAATTCTTTTTCCTAGCAACATGAAATCATTCCATATGAAAGACATTTTCTGCTGGTGAATATTGCTGTAAGTTAATTTTACATTGGCATTTTGAGATGTTTCTTACCCCCATCCCACCCCCCAAATTATCCATGTCGTTGTCAAATAGTTCACTCTAAGGAATTTGGCATTATTTATTGTGATATTTGCCTTGTTGGTAGCCATTAAGAAATTATGGTTTTATCAGCCTTGTAATAGTTTTGCCTCTTCACAGTCAACACTATAGGCTGTCTAGTTATTATATTTACAGCTCATCTTTCACAAAAATGACCCCAACCTTGCCTGGCCTTGGGAACTGAGCGTTTAAATAAGCCCCTTGGCCACATAATAATACTTGGCACTTCTCGGTGCCGGTGCCTTTCAACCAAGGATCTCAAAGTGCTTTACAAACAAGTACTACATTACCATTATTATTATTAATATTATTATTATTAATATATTTTAATTTTTTTCCATTTTACAGCTGAGGAACCTGAGGCACAAAGAGAAAAAGTGATTCGCTGCAGGTCATATAATGAAAAACAACCAGGGGTAAAACCAGGATCCAGTTTTGGGACTTAGGGTCTTGAAGGACCATTTTCTCTTATGAGAGCTAAACAGCATTCCATGGTGAAGTTATTTTGGCTTTTCTCTGGTGTAGGATGGACTGAAGCTTACAGCTTTACCTTTCCTTTCAAGAGAACAGCCCATAAGCATGCATTATCCAGTTTCCAAGTGTGGATCAATGTTGAATTTCACATTTTCTTCATTCCTGACTTGACACACTGCTGCCCTAGCATCTTCCAGAGGTCCTAATTACTGCAAATAACCATGGATGCTTTCTCAACACTTGCACTGCTATCAGGAACACGTGGGTTCGCTGTTTATGAAACAGCCATGGAAAACCAAACGGAAGTGCTCTGCAGGGAAGCCATGCTTTCTGCTCTTGGTAAAGTCTTTCTTTGGAAAAATAACACTGCCCTTCAAAGTCCCGATGCTCTTCTCTTTTATAGTTGCCTACTGGAGGAATTCTACCTAATAGTACCTACCTTTCATTAGCATATTTAGTTTCATAATCAGGTTGAATTCCAATTCCTCAGTTTTTTCTTGTGATCTAGGACAGTCAGCAAGCTTTCACCTACTTGCTTACCAAAGATGCCTTGCCTTCTTTGCCATGGCCCTCAACACAAAGACAGGTGGCTGTCAGCTCCTCTAAACTACAGGCATAAAAGGCTGGCATACAGGACCAAAGCAGACCATCAGCTTCTTTACTCCATGTTACCACCGCCGGATGACAGAAATCTCCCCTCTAGAAATACATTAAAGTTCACTAACCAAACAGGCAGGCATTCAGTCCAGAAGTCTCAAGACAGATCACCTTGTGATGTTTTTGCAGCCACACAGCAGGAGGCTAAAAACTCTTTAATAGCAGTATGCTACTCTTCAATTTATTCAGAAAAACATATTTCCTCAGGCATATTAAAAATATATATACATTTAATATTTTTTGGAGCTGTATTTGCATTGGATCATAATAGATTATGTGCACATGTGCAATCATAAACATAATGTGCTACCACAGGCTTCAACAAAGAGCTGCTAAGAATAATCTTTTTTTTTCTTCTCATTAATATTACCTTAGAAAAGAATCCCCATGCTTGTTTTCTAAAATCTACCTTTACTAAAAGAGAACAGTTTAGAACAGAACATCACTATCTTAAAAGTTGATCTTTTTTAAAAAAGAACATCTCAATATGTCATGTAGAGAGAATTGGGCACACTCTTTCCTTTTAAACTACATAGTTACGTGTTAACTTTTAGAGTGCCAATCTTTCTCATATACTTAGAGTCGCATAGTGTCTCTCAATCCACAACTTTCCGAGGTGGGCTGGCCCTTTATGATTTTTCTATCTCAAACAATGGGATGAACATGTGGGTGAGAGATGATGAGAGAAAGAGGGAGAAAAAGGAGAGTGAGAATACATGAGCTGGTCCTG
>JAQZBX010086356.1:0-13004 GCA_029593785.1 Cabassous unicinctus | reverse complement strand
TAAATATTTTCTATTGGAAATACAATTCCTAATCCGTACAGCAGGACTTTCGCCAATGCTGGGATGAGCTGAGTAGTTGTTACTAAGATATTCACACAGTTCGTCCTATGAGAATAGAAAGAAAAAAAAGAGACCATTAAATTTCCAAAATGAGAGTGCCAGAGCCCAGCAGGTTTTCCAGCAAAGGCCCACTAGGGTGACGGGTCCCGGGAGGGGCTCACCGGGAGTGGATGAGGGTAAGTGCCTTCAGAGCCAGCGTCAACCAGGAGTCTGTCAGGGCTTCAATCTCTGCCCGCAGCTGCAACCAGGCTTCTCTCTTGGCGGGACCAAGCAGACCTGTGGGTTTACAAGAATACGATGAACTACTTCCTGACCAATGCATCTCTTCAACTATAAATAATTAACATTTAGCACCCTGACTACCAACACCCTCAAGCTTTACAGGATACAAAGTAATTGTTTCCTACTAGCATGCATTTGACAAATATTTATTGCCAAAGGGAATATCTATTGTTTTTTAATTCCTCGCATCCCCTCTTCTGATTATAGAACTCATCTCTTGCTTTGGGGGAGCTTACTCTTCCCCATTCCTCCTAACCATGTTGTTGGGCCGAGCTAACCCTGCTCTCTGGCTTCCAAGGGAGGCATATGATCTTGGCTAGAACATCAGCCTGGATCTACTGGTGGTCTTTGCTACTTCTTGGGAGGCTCTGCCTAGAATGACTCCTATCCAGAGGAAAGCCTGAGCAAGAGATTCCTAACAGCATCATTGCAGCGCTTGAAGCTGACATCATCCCCCCACCCCCCCGATCTTTTCATTATTAAGTCAAATTCCCTTTTATGCTTAAGTCATTTTGAACTGCATTGAAAAGGATCCTACTGAAAGTACCTACCCGGTAGAAGTATTTTTACAACCCATTTTTTGATTTAGGCAAGGGCTGGGAATCCCTCTTGAGTGAGAGGACAGCTAAATGTCAGAGACCTTAAGTAACTTGCTCAAGCTCACACCACTATGGTTAAGTAATGGAGCCAGTGCTAGATCACACTAGCCAGAGTAGTTGGTGCTCATGTAATATTTCTCTCACTAAATCACAGCAGAATTATCACTGGCTTGAGGAAACGGCTCTAAAAATGTTATTAGAAAATAGTGTGAAGCAAAAGTGTGTGGTATTTCTAGAATTTTATCTTGGCCATCCTAACGAGCCCAGTAGGATACTGGTGACGGTCACTTGCCTCCAACGTTGTTTTTGTACGTGTTGTAGATCTCTTTTACGCGTCTGTAGCGGAAGGCCAGCTTTCTCATCCAGTCCACACCGCCCCGCACACCAGTGGCTAAGCATAAATTAGCACTGGTGGCTGCAGCAGGAAAGCCATCTGTTCCAAAGTTATATGTGCTATTTAGATGCAAGAAAAGCCCAACGTTAACCAAACAGAAAGTTCCTCTTAATTAGCCGAGCAGTTAAACCGTAAAACGAAGACAATCATGTCATGTTTCAATGTGGCTCACCTTAGGTCTTGCCCATTATCATCTGAAGAGACATCGTCTATATGAACTTGATCACATTCCTACAATGAAGTTAAAATATACGTGTTACTTTAAAGAAAGCAGCTAACATTTTCGGGGAAAAAAAACCCACACACACACTGCTATTTTTTAAAAAATCACTTAATCAGTGCATTTTTCAACTATGTCAATCAGTAGGTGGCAGTCTCGCTAAATTGACATTTTTACCTACTTAGGGTCGTCCTTTAATATAAGAAATAAGCAATGTGATTAAGAACTACTATTATTCAGCTTCCAGAAAACACATTTTTGCGTTTAGAAAGGAAAGTGATTGAAAACAATTAGCATATGTGTTCTATAAACCTCAGGTACCTTAAGACATCATGCTGCTCAAAGCTGATTCAGTCAATGTCTAAGCATAACTGAAACCAGACATTTTGGTAAATGTAACATGCTAGAAAAATTAAACCTGATGCTAACTGCCAATGAAATTATGACCTCTGATTGCTGTTGAGCCACACACCAACACAGCCTGAGGCCAGTGTGCTGAGGAGCCCAGACAAAAAATCTGTTACTGGTTTGCCATTTATTTGACAGATGTTTTATTCTCTCTCTGGATGTGTATTGGAGGGAAAAAAAGTATGGATGACTTCAAAATCTAAATAAAAATAATTAAACCATGCTGTCTTTTAAAGATAGTGTCTGTTTTATAATTATTATATATTTATATTAAGTTATTGGTTTATCAGTTTCTTATGAAATAACGTTATTCTGAACAGACCCGGATTTTAGATCCCAAACATCCTGTAATCAGTTTAGAATAGGAGCCTCTAATTGTGGGGCAAAAGCGCTAATGGAATGAGTGAACATTTATGCACCTGTTTGCATAAATGAGCACTCATACATCTTACCACTGTATTCCCAGGCCCTAGCACAGTTGTGGGAAGAGTAGGTGTTCATTAAATATTTGTTGAATGAATGAAGGTATGCTAATTTGAAGATAAGGTCTTTAGTCCAGAAATGAGCCATACACGCTTGGCATGCTTTCATATTCCTATCAATATGCCTCACTTGGCAATCAGGTTCCAAATAACCCAGTGGCCTTTATCATACTTACTTCCATTAGAGAGGTAGTTAAAAATTATTATTGAAAGAAATTTCCAAACAGGGACACTGTATTTTAAGAGGTGGTTCTTACTAGAGCTCTGGTCGTGTTTTCAGATAAATAGTTGATTTTATTAAATATATTCTATCCCTATACCATTTCACATTAAATTTGTGACAAAGATGATATACACAAAGCACTATAGTAAAAGAATGTATATTTTTATGTTGCCGGTTCCTTTTGAACAAATTCTTTTCTCTCCATGGATTGGTGAGGAAGGGAGCAGGAGATAGAAGTAGAAAGAAACTCAAACCAGCTGTTCCTTAACAGAATTAAAATTGTGACCCCCAACCTTTTTTCTAAAGCATCTATTTTCCAGCCAACCCTCTCCCAGCAAGCAGCAAGTTCCAAGGAGGAAAAGACTTTGACCTTGTAACCTTCCCCTCCTCTCCTGAGGTCCATACCTCAGATAAGAAAAAAGGAAAAGCTAGTCAAGGAGCCCTCACATGCTGACTGTGAATTTAACATTTTAAAAACAGGTCCTTAGTTGAAAACAGGGTTCGGAACTTCTCAGAGTTATTAATTTCAACTTATCTCAGAAGATCAGTGATAGCTGTTTGTGTCTTCCACAATCTGCTTATGCTAGTTTTAAAGAGTTGTTAGGCCACGAGTAGAAATGTCTGCCATTTATGTGGCCTGCAATACAATTTTTGTTAAGTTACTATGTGTTTAGGGTATATGATTAGGCTACAAAAAAAAAAAAAAAAAAAAAAAAAAAAAAAAAAGCCCTGGTGTCATGACGGGGAAATTTTCTCTCTTGGGAGAAAGAACAGAAGAGGGAGGAAGTCGAGGAACTAGAAGAAGATAAGATATGTTAAAAAGACTTTAATTCAAGGAATGAAAGCTGACCTAAAATTACATGGTTAACTCTAGGTCTGGTAAGACTTCTTGGGAAAAGGTAGGGAGTTAAGATGCTTTCTTAAATTAATTTGATTGTAAATCTCCATTACTGACAGAGATGAGAATTATCTCCTAATGGCTGTTAATGACCCCATTGTTGCTATTGTACTCTGACATCCTGTATTTGTTTTCTCCTGCTAGCTTTAGTTAAAACTTTTTGTTCCCAAGCAGCGGGCCTCATTTGAAGTATTGTTCAGTATCTGGGGTAGCTCTAATTAACTGTCAACAGCTTCAAGCTTTTTACCTGCAGATAACAAGCTCACTTCACAACAAAGTTTGGTGTGGTGACAAGTAGGAAATCCTCATTCTTTATCCCGAAAATTTTTCTAGAAGGGTTTTAACGAAAATAAATGTAAAAATCAAGAATTTTTTTAAAGGGTCTAATTAGCACCTTCAGGAATTTAAAAAAAAAATCATTAAGATGTCTAGGTAAAATATATTTATGGAACTGTAGTTCATTCACTTAATGAACAATGGAAATATAGTATACAAACTTCAAATATATAAATACCTACTAAGAATCCATTAACTGTAAGCCTTTGGATGTGCTTACAAGTAATGGTACAAATGCCTTGGAAATAGGCTTTTTTTTTAATTTCAAAATTTTAAAATGAGAAACAGTAATACTATTATCTTGATGCTTATCTATTATAAACTTTCATTCCCAAAATAATGGAGAATATTAAGAAATATTTCACAGCAGATATGAGTAATATGTGGACTTGTTCTGAAATTAGAAACTGCATTTACCTTCTTTTGGCTATCATGAAACTCAGCCTTCTCCATGGGGTGGGGTGAACTCCCCTTCTTTCACTTTTCAGATGCCCTCTAGCTTTTTGTTTGTTTGTTTTCTTAAGAGCTTGATTTTAAGTTTTCGTTTTTGAGTTCTGGGCTTGGCTGGTTTTTTAGTTTCCAAATTTGTTTTTAAAACCAGAAAATTAGAGAGATGTAGGAGGGGAGCAGGGCTTGCTGTAAAACCCTGTGGCTTTAAGTATAAGCGGCTCTGGGCACATTAAAACAAAAAGAGCAACAAAGTTTAAAACCCCACTGGAAAACTCTATAGACACATAAGACAAGAATGGAAGCTTAATCTAATCTCCAGGTGCCAAAACATATTCCTAAAAACCCTAAATTGGAGCTTAATACACAGACTTCAGAACATATAGAATTTCATAGGAAAACAAGTTTTTATTCCAAAAACAGACTGAACGTGCTGAAAATGTACTTTTGAAATAAACTTGCAAAACGTATGTGAAAGAGTTTTAAGTAGCTGAAATAATCACTGAATTAAAGTTTTGGGACAACATTCAGGTTTCTAGGGACCACTACCAATTCAGCTCGTTTAGCCTGTATTATGTATTAAACTGTCCTGGTGGGGCTTGAGTTGCCCCAGGTACCCCTACAGTGTTTGGGTGTCTTGCCTGGGACTGCCCTGGGACAGCGGCAGTGGTTCCATGGGTCAGACACCTGAGAGATTTCAAACTCTCAATGTCTGAGCTAGCCAATGGGTGCCTTCCGCTCAGAAAGCTGGTCGTTTATTCATTCACATATTAGCTTATTTAGTAAAGGGCTACCTACTATGTTCTAGGCATGGTTCCAGGTACTAAGGACATAGCCTTTAAGACAACAGACAAAAACCCTTACCGTCTTGGAACTAACATTCTAGTGGGGAGACACGCAAACAAGAAAATATGTAAATTATACAGCTTGTTGGAGAGTGACAAGTGCTAAGGAGAAAAGTAAAGCAAGGGGGAGGGGATATGAAATGCCACGGGGGTATGTGGGGAAAAAGAAACTCCCAGGCAAAGGAAAGAACAAGTTGGAAGGAGCCAAGGAAGAATGGTGTGGTGGAGGATGAGGAGGGGAAGAGGTTCTCGGGCTTGTTTCTCAAAGCAAGGAGCTGCCTGTGCCAGCGAGGCAGGGGTCTAGGCACTTACAGTCGAACAAGGTATGCTGGACAAGAAACAAGAAAGCTGGAAGTTAGCTAAACACACATTAGATAAATTAATTACAATTGTGGGAAATGCTGCAGAACTTCTCTGGAATCTAAACGGACATCTTTCTGCTGAAGGGTTGAACTCTATTTAGTCCCAAGAGGGTTGCAGAGGTCTGAAGAAAGAACTGAAATTTTATTTGGCTGGACCAGTGAGGAGCAGCATGACCCACTTGCCTCTTTTCTGATTAAATGTGATTAAAGCAATCAAATGAGCAAAGAGACAAAACAGTGGGCTGCTTGGGACGGTTCACAGTCACTGAGTCTTTGGTAACAGGAAGAAGAAAAGAGCTGTTTGGTCACAGACTGCCGCTGCCGGCCCTCCACCTCAAAACGGCCTTGGGGTGGGGCTGGGAGATGGTCGGCACCCAGAGGGCAAGCCTTCATTCTCTTTAGGAAGTACCCCAGAACTTCGAGATGCCAAGGAACTCTGGAATTAGTGAGCAGGACCCAAAAAGCAAGGGAGAAGGCTCTTGAAGATGCTGTTTTTGTTACTCCCCAAACTACAGATATGAGAATTGGTATGGGGGCTGGAAAGGGATCAAGTGGTAAGTAAAGAGTTATTATTTTACTATTGCCTTTGCAAAAGGATGTCAAAATCAGCAACATGTATGCATAAAGGCTTAGTCAACAGTAGAGGAATCTATCATTGTAATTCACGTTTTTATTTACCTGATGTTGACACAGATTCACAGAGCACAGATTCTAAGGAAGAGCCAAGGCCGGTGCTAGGCAAAGTTGTGATTATCCTACTCTAGGAAAATTTTGCAATTACCACTCTTACATATTACTAAAGCACATGCTCCGCTGTTTCCATCCTGAAGTTGGTCCCTCCCTTTTCAGAAGCCCTAGATTTGCGCCAAGGACACACTGCCCTTTGATACTTGATTACCGAAGTGTCCTATACTGCCACTTTGCATCCTTTGTATAGTATATTCCTCCTTGCCCCAAACTGACCACAAACGATGTTAGCCACGTCATTTCTTAACCATCTCGTGGAATTCCTGCAGAGGCTAGCACATGGTCTCTGTTGCTCACAGGGACTCTTGTTGGGTTGAATTAGTAGGTGATACTTCTAGATAAGAAAACCAAGTGGCATCTGATGTTGTGATCCATTTTACGGATGCGAAAATATGAAGACTCAGAGGAGTTAAATAATGTGTACGGGAAGTGCTGAGCCACGTTCGTCTTTTGATCCCCAATCCACTGTTTCTTCCCAGGCTCCCTTCAATTTCACATGACACAGACAAGTGCCCACTCTGTGTGCTGGCCATGGCCTGGGTCCTCAGTGGCTCATTGGTTGTTTCGCGCTTAGAGCACTCCAGCCTGTATCCGGTGCTGGTGCCGCAGGTCACCAGATCCCAGCCTGAGGTTTGACGTGCGTCCTCCACCCTCCAACTACAGTTCTTCATCTAAACACCAGGCCTTGAAATGACTGACAGTTTGGAGGGAAATTGTCCTGGGAGGAGAGCCATTGTGGCCACCAGGTCTCTGCCAGGGGTGGAGGGTACAGAGTGCAACTGTAGATGGTAAAAGAACAGGATTTAACAGTTCACTTTCACACAGGCTCCTAAGTAGGAGGTTTGAGGCGTAGGACCAGGGTCGCGGCAGAGGAGTGGAATGGGGGCAGATGGCAATGACTAGAGGCACAGTGCTGAAGCCACAAGCCTCCGCTGTAACACGACAGGCTCCTGCGCTCAGCTTTCCGATAAATACCATGACCAAAGTTTACTCTCGCCTGGCTTCCCTTTATGTTCCATGACCTGTGCTTCACAGAGGAGTAAAATAAAACTAGCAAGCTTCAATGACTACTAACCCTCAGCTCACAGACATCTGAGTGCTCATGGGGCTGGATTAAAAAATGCTCCCATGGATGGCTGGGAAAAACGGCCAACCCATGAAGCAGCTGAATATCCGTTCTGGTGCTGGGCGAATGAAGGAAGCCCCGTGGGGTGCTCTCCCAGCCAGCCAGCAAATGCACCCCTGCTTTTGGAACTCTGGTTGCACTATTATTCTCCCTGTTTTGTCCGTCATTATTCTTGGCACAGTGACTTGAGTTGATCTTTTTTGATCCGTCATCATCTCTGGCCTTCCAGGGCTGGGCCACAGACATGCTCTTTTGGATCGAGCCCCAGGAATAGCTCAGATTTTGTACAGGGGCTCATATGCAAAATATTAAGTTATGGCAGAATTTTTCTGCAAATATTTATTCTGCTTTGATACTGTAGTGGTTGTACTTTCCCCCAAGCCTTTCGCTTGTACCATAATTATGTAAAAATACACCACACTATTCAAGTTAGTTTAGGAAAAATTAATAAAGAAAATTAAGACAGTTACAATGGGTCTTCTTATCTGTGCCAAGTACAGTGACGTAAGAGCCAACACGCTGATGCTCCATACCTCTGAACATGAAACTAGAAACATAAACTCAGAGTAAATCTGAAGTCTTTGAATAAACAGAGGCTCTAAAAAGACTCTGAGGCCGTTTGCATGTTATGAAAGGGAACAATACGAAAATGTTACGAAAGTGTCTTTGGAGAAGCTGAGTTACTCAAGGCCAGCTTTTGCTGATCGAGGCTATATTTGATCCATTTTCCAAATTTACCATGAGAAAACTGACACCCACTGCCAACTAATTGTTTCAATACCTCCCTTTACAAAGTAAAAATGGAAAGAAAAAAAGTCCCTGGAGAACTAGCTACTTTTGTTGGGTCTTTACATCAATGTGCCTCTTGAGTACGGCAGGAGCTGGCCAAGGCAGGGAAATGATCACTGCATCCTCTGTTCCCTCATATCCATCGTTAGGCAATTATACCCACTGCTCTAACCTCCCTCCTACACCACATAGATACCTGCTGGGTACCTTGGGCATCTACAAATTGTTAAAAAGAAGTATTCCTCTTAGTTTGAAACATGAAAATATTTAATTACGCAGTGTACCAGGGCATTCCCAGTATCTCCGAGACAAAACTCACACAAAGCTTTATTTTGACACGTGATCAGCTGTACTTGAAGAGGATCACCCCCCCACACCTGTGGACTTGCTCACATTGCCCTCTTTCTCAAATGAAAACTAAGTTGTACAGAAGGCATTGAATGTGACCAGTGTTTGAGTGACAGAGGGAGTAGTTTCCATACTGGCTTTGGGAAATAACTTCTCACACTCTAGATATTTGTATAGATTCTTTTGAAAAATAAGGTAAAACGGGTCATCCCTGGGGCTTCTCTAGGATTCAGGGGTTCTAAGTAGGGGGAAGGCATGGTCAAGGAACAAGACAATTAGATATGGTATGTCGTGTCCACCTTTGCGGTTAAGAAATTCTGTTCAGCCTTAGTAAATTCACAGAAGCCAGGTTTTATGTGCCTATTTCTCCCTGTAAAAAGTCTATATGGTACATTTACATTTATTGATGTGGAATAACCACCGCATTTTCTAAAGGTGTGCCAAAGCCCTCACTGCACTTTCAAATCATGTAATAAAGAGCTTAAGAGGTGCTGCGCAGTCTTCTGTCCACCACCGCGGATGCCCTGCGAGCCTGCGGCTCAGTCCGCATGGAAAGGGCGTGCATGCAGTTCTCAGCCCTCGGCGCGGCACTCAACAGGCAGGACCTGGCATCCCCGTGGGCGTGCACTTTGTGACCTTCCCATTTCCCTTGCTTTCCCGTCACAATGATACCTTGTAGAAGAAAAGGCTGCAGATTACCTGTAGCAGAGGCACAGGATGTGAAAAACAAAGGGAGTTTTTGACTTTTACTTCATTCTGCTTGGCAATTTGGGAATGGCAAGCTGAGGAATTAAAACATGCTTGGACAAATTTACCTTTCAATTCCCACTCTAAACTACCTATTCAGCACAGCACTGGCACCCACACATATTTTAACTATTTAAATATCCATATCCGTTTGGAAAGTAATAAGATGACAAAGCAGTGTGAGTCAATAGGAAAAGAAAACAATTTCAAATCTCAGAAACTGAAATGAGGAATTTTACCATATTTTTTGAGTTGGTAACAAAATGCGATATGTCAAGATACACATTGCTTTTAATTGTTGTTTCTTACTTAAAAAATCAGTATTCTGATAAATTTAATGCTACAATATCCTTTAGGGATTATCGAAATGAGAGAAATTTGACTAGAATTGTGTTTATATTGGCTAGGAGACCTAGGTGCCTTTCCCCGCCCCCCCCCCACCCCCAAACCTTCCAAATGCTGTTTACCTCGCGAAAGCCTGAAGTGAGACAGGCAACAGGTAGGTGAATGCGTGGGACACCAATCCTAGGAGTGCACGTTGATGACGGCGATGTACAGAGCAGGGTGCTAAAGGCCCTGAACAATTAAACTGGAAAAACCTAATATATTCCGTCTATCAGATCAAGTGTAAACACTGGAACCCAAGGTTTGCATTTCAGCAGATTCAACAAAGGTGAATTATTAGCTATTTCAATCTGATTCTGTTTATACTAATATTCATAAAATATAGAGTGAATACATTTTTTTTCTGAAAGCACCTGCAGATGGTATGTTAAGGCAAAAGATAAATCAGAATGCTTTAGTTATGTGCTGATATATGCATGAAGTTACAGTAAATATTTAAGATCATTAAGTAAAAATTTCCAGGATTCCCAAACTTATTAACTATTAATTAAAGAAAGAATGAAAAGCATGTTTTCCAACATATTTTAATATTCTCTTATAATGTTATTTTTCAAGTATACTAATTGAAAAATAAGAAAATGTCATTATACTACTACTTGGCATGTCATTTACAGAATTCTAATGGAATTAGATGAAGGCAGTTCCTTTTAGTGAGTACAGTGTTAGTGAATACGACAGATTCGTTTCACTCTGTTTGGAGTTCCTTCTTTCTCTATATATCTTCTCACCACTTGCTTATATTAGACATGCTTGTCTTTATTCACACTCGCAACCTTCAGATGAGGAACAGAAAGTTTTACTAATGGAAGCCGAAAAACTTGAAAATAAACTTTAAAAATAAAATGGATTTTATTTAGAATTGTTCAACAGTGTGTCTATAAAGGTGATGGATTAATTTAATAGATAGTTATGGTAATTTGATCCAATGATATTAACATACAATTTTGTTTACTTAAAAAAAAAATTATACATTGGATACTTAATATCTGGCATTACAAAATCCATTTTTAGTGTTTTGTTTCGTGCAACGGAACAAGGTATTCCAGTGCATTCTATTAATTCTCACACCACATGATATTATATACAAAAGACTTACATTCAACTACATAGCTTAATTTATGAATTTATCATTTAGTTAATACAAGAGGATTTGACATTTTATTAATTTGCGTTAGAACCAGTGAAAAGACTGTACACCCTCAAACACAATATAGGATAATGCATTCATGTTGGATAAAATGTCAAATTGTATCATACAATTTTATCACAGCATGATATTTTAAATTGTATCAAATAATTTAAAATAAAGTATTTAGATTAAAGTCTGAATTAATGTACAGAAAGTTATTCAGAAAGTTATAAAAAAGAAAACTCAGCAATGTATCTAATACTTCATTCTTTTAAATGTCAATTCAGAACAACTTTTAAGAATAAGACTTGATTTACTGTTGAACTGACTTCTCAATTTTCAATGGGTTTGCTCATCATTTTTGCAAACATAATTTGTCACTGGCAATAGTCAGTGTTCTTTGTAACTCCTGTTGCCTTTCTTTTAGATCTATTATTCCTGCTGAGAGTACCTACTAAAGAAGAATTTTTCATCATGACACCTACTCTAGTCTTGCTGTGAATAATCACATTGTCATAAAAATCATTCTTTTCATTGCAAACTTGCAATGAAAAGAACCATGGAAAAATATCCTAACCAGGAAATCTTTTATCCTTATCTGCAATCATTTTCTTTTTACCCTCATTGCCATTTGAAGAAATGGAATCACATGCTAATTTATTTACAAAACATTTAAGTAGAAGCTTTAATTTACACGGAAATATTTCTGTCTTGACCATATATAAAACAATGAACTATAAGTTGTAATATTAAATAGTCACATTTTGAGAGATTTTTCTCTGCAGCAAGTTTTCTCTCTTTCTAAAATTAAATACTTGCAACAAATATAAGTTTCAATGTGTCATCATTCCATGTCTATTTTCAACAGCAAACCACATGTCAATACAATTTTTAAAGAAGCATTTTAATGTAATTGACTTTTTTAGTGCCCCTTTTGGGGAGGTCTGAAAGTTTAAAAAGAGATTCATTTATCATATAGCCTGATAACTGTATAATAGTAAGAAATCCCAATTTTGTATAAAAGCATTTGTAGCTCAGAATAAGACTCCATATTATCCTAAATAAAAATTCTCCAAGCCGATTTTCCTTGCAACATAATTCATATTGAGTCCAGAGTGAAAAGCATGCAGAACCTGGACACAGGCACTTAAAAAAGAAGGTGCCCTGTGAGCTGCAGGAAGGCTCCATCATCACCTTCCCTCACTGTCAGCCCCTCGTGGGAGAATGAGGTCGTTTTCTTTTCTTCCAAATGTCAGTGGGTCTAAAATTCTACCACATGAAGTCATCCCTTTTGTATCTTCTTTTATAAGACAAAGATTTCAGGTAACAGCCATTGGTGTGAACTGGCAGACAACTGTCCTCTAGCATGGGGAGACCTGGGGTGCCCCCAACCCTTGGGTATCAATAGGGGAAAGGGAGCTGAAAGCCTGAAAGGAAAACTAAGAGAAGTTTTTGTCCATACTCATAGTCTCACTCCCTATAAAACTATACGTCTTCCCATGAATTAAATGTTTAGAGGTACAAATAATCATGTTTTGGTTGTTTATATATTATTCAGAAAAACACTGTATTATATATCACTCATACAGTATAATTATATATGTAGTATATATTAACAGTGGCAATATCACTAGAAAATACAGAGAACACATGTTCTGTATTCCTTCCTTCATTTTCTCATGCATTCAACCAATAATGACTAAATGCCAATTCATACATCAGGCACTGTACTAGGCACCAAGAACACAAAGATAAATGAGATGCAGACCTCATCATTAAGGATTTATAAACATGGGGAGGGGCTGGAAAGAAAGGGTACAGGAGGCTATCACTATACTTTTCTCTCAGGGAAAGTATCAGAAATTCTTGCAAAGCTATGAGATTGGAAAACGGAACTTCTTATGCTTCTAGCCCTTTTCCTTTCAACACATCCAGTGTATCACTTTCAGATACATTTTTCTGAAAGTAGGTTTTTCTCTACCAGAGAATATAATCTCCAGCATGGAATATAAGCTTATTGGGGACAGGTAATGCATTTCACTTCTGTCTCTGTCTATTAGCCAGAAAGTGCCTGATAGATGCT
The DNA here is from genome assembly GCA_029593785.1 of Cabassous unicinctus. Taxonomy (NCBI): domain Eukaryota; kingdom Metazoa; phylum Chordata; class Mammalia; order Cingulata; family Chlamyphoridae; genus Cabassous; species Cabassous unicinctus. The sequence continues at coordinate 74 of JAQZBX010086356.1, read as the reverse complement.
TTAGAACAATTGAATTGGAAAGGGTAAACAATTGAATTGGAAAAGGCCAGAAAGTGCCTGATAGATGCTTTAGA
>JAQZBX010086355.1:0-13012 GCA_029593785.1 Cabassous unicinctus | reverse complement strand
TTCTTTTTTTAGGAGGCACTGGGAACAGAACCCAGGACCTCCCATGTGGTAGGTGGGTGCCCAGCTGCTTGAGCTACATCCACTTCCCTTGTCTGGCTTCTTTCATTCACTGTTATGTTTGTCTAAGATTCATCTCTATTAGTGTTTGCTCATTCTCATTGCAGTATAGTTTTCCAGTGTGAATAAACCACTATTTTTCTATTCTACTGTGGGGCATTTGGGTGGTTTCTAGGATATAGCTGTTACAAATTGTGCTGCTATGAACACTGTAGCATGTGTCAGCATATGTATGCATTCCAGTTGGTTCTATATTTAGGAATGGAATTGCTGGGTCATATGGTAGGCATATATTCAGCTGTAGTGGATGCTGCTAAACTTTTTCCTTAATAGTTGTACCTATTTACACTACTACCAATGCTTTATGAGAACTTAGGTTTTTCTGCCTCTTTATCAACACTTGGTATCTTTCTTTTTCATTTCAGCCATCCTGGTAGATATATATAGGGATAACATATTGTGGTCTGAATTTGCATTTCTTGCTGACTAATGATTTAAGCACTTTTTGTTTTGCTATTTGGATATCCTCTTTTGTGAAGTACTTATTCATGTCTTTTGCCATTTTTCTTTTAGATTATTTTTATTCTCTCTCTCTTTCATTCTCTCTCTCTCTCCTCTTCCTTTTTAATTGATTTTTAGGAGTTCCTATGATAATGTTTTGTCTTGAGCCATTTGAGAAAGTAGGAAGGTCTTTGCATTGCAAACTACTTAATGAGATTAAGAAAAAACAGCAGTACAAGTGATGTTGTTATGTTGAATTTAAGATTTTGCCAAAAGATATTTTGTTTTAAATCAACACAGGTGACCAAGAGTCAAAACCATAAAAGAATTGGGTCCAGTGCTCATATAGATGTCAGAAAAGTAAGATTGTTCAATGTTGTTTCAAAAGGCAGGTCTAGCCGAAATAAATGGAAAAATATTCCATGTTCATGGATGGGAAGACAAAATATTGTTAAGATGTCAATTCTACCCAAATTGATATACAGATTCAATGCAAATCTGATTTTTAAAATTCCAACATCCTTTTTGTTTAAAGAAATGGAAAAGCCAACTATCAAATTTATTTGGAAGGGTAAGGGGCCCTAAATAGCCAGAAACATCTTAAAAAGGAAAAGCGAAGGTGGAGGACTCTCACTTCTGGACTTTAAATCATATTGCCTAGCTACAGTGGTACAAACAGCATGATACTGGCATAAAGATAGACATACAGACCAATAGAACTGAATTAATGGTTCAGAAACAAACATCTATGGTCAAGTGATTTTTGGAAAAGCTGTCAAACCCACCCAGCTGGGACAGAACAGTCTATTCAACAAATAGTGCTGGGAGACCTGGATATCCATAACCAAAAGAAAGAGGACCCCAATCTCACACCTTATACAAAAATTAACTCAAAATGGATCAAAGACCTAATTATAAAATATACAACCATAATGCTCCTAGAAGAAAATGTAGGGAAACATCTTCAAGACCTTGTGGGAGGTGGTGGTTCCTTAAACCTTACACCCAAGGCACGAGCAATGAAAGAAAAAATGGATAAATGGGACCTCCTCAAACTTGAGTACTGGAGAGAATGTAGAGAAATAGGAACACTCCTTCACTGTTAGTGGGAATGTAGAATGGTGCAGCCTCTGTGGAAGACAGTTTGGTGGTTCCTCAGGAATCTAAATACAGAACTGTCATATGATCTGACAATCTCTCTACTAGGAATATATCCAGAAGAACTGAAAACAGTGATACTAACAGACATTTGCACACCGATGTTCATAGCGGCATTATTCACAATTGCCAAAAGAGGAAACAATGCAATTGTCCATCAACCAATGAATGGATAAACAAAATGTGGTATATACATATGTTGGAATACTATGCTGCTGTAAGAAATGAAATTGGGACACATGATAAAATGGATGAACTATGAGGACATTATGCTAAGTGAAAAAAGCCAGACACAAAAGGACAAATACTGTATGGTCTCACTAATAGGAACTAAATATGAAGAATAAACACATGGAATTAAAACCTAAAGTATAGGTTGCTAGGAGATAGGATGAGGACTGAGAAGGGGTACTAAGGCTTAATGTATGTAGAGTTTTCAATTAGCTTGACTGTAAAAGTGTGGAAATGGATAGAGTTGATGGTTACACATTATAGTGAGTATAACTAGCACGGCTGCTTTATAAATTGGATTGTGGCTGAAAAGGGTAATCTAGGGATGTAAATGTCAATTGAAAGAATGCTAGAGAATAATCTAGGGACTGAATAACATAGTGAACCCGAAGATGGATGAGGATTGTGGCTTATAGTACAAATACAAGACTGTTCTTCTATGATCTAGAACAAATATACGCCACTATTACAAGGTGTTAAGAATATGGTGATACATGGGGAAAATACAATTCATGTATATTATGGACTGTAGTTAACAACAATAAAGTAATATTCTTGCATCAGTGTCTAAGAAGGTACTATATCAATGCTAAGTGTCAACAATATGGGAATATGAGATTTTTTCTTTTGGACTAAGGAAAATGTTCAAAGGTTTACTGGGGCAATGACTGCACAGCTCTGTGATGAAAGTGAGAGCCACTGAGTGTACACTTTGGATAGAATGTACAAGGCATGGGACTGTGTAACACAGTGAGCCATGGGGTAGAAGATGGACTGTAGTTAACAGTACAACTATGAGGGTGTTCTCTCATGAACTATAACAAATGTACAATACCAATTCATAGTGTTAATTAGGGAGTGTATGGAAGAAATATATCAAGTGTACACTATGGACCGTATTTAGTGGTAACAGTCTGATTATGTTCTTTCATAATCTGTAATAAATGTTCCACAACAATGTAAGGTGTTAGTGGAGGGGTGTTGTATGGGAATTCTGCACATTATGCATGATTATTTTGTAAGCTCATAACTTCTCTAATAAAAACTAAAATAAATAAAAAGGTCTAGAATGAAAATGTTACATGGAACTCCCAGATGAACACATATTGGTCATTTTCAATACTTCATTGAAAGTATTTAAGTAGTGACTTAGTCAATCTGATTTGTCAGAGATTTATCTGGAATAATTTGCATCTATGGTTCCTTCCCACTTCATGGCTATGAAAAACCAGGAAAATTTATAATTGGCCCAGAACTTTCAACCTCTTCTAAATTGCTGTGACTATTTTCCTCTATTCAATGAACTTTCCTTTTTAATGTGAGGGGTAGTCTGCTCTTCAGTGTATAATAGGGGCCTGGGTTGTGACCCGGACACCCACATTTTAGCTCTGTGACTCTTTTCCATCATCATTTTCTTTATCTGCATGTGGGGAATAGTGGATTTTCAATGACAGCTCTAAAAGATACATTGTCATCTGGTAGCGTGAACATCAAACTGTTGTTAGTGACAAACTGGACCCCCAGCCTGCTTCTGTTCTGATAATCTGTTATGTGTTTGAGTAACACTGAAGATTTTATTTGAAAAGGTTAAAAATGATTGATCTGGTATAACTTTCATTTTACAGATGAGAACATTGGGGTGAAATTTTCACATATCACCAGTGAGGTGAAGTAACTTGCCCAAGGTCACACAGCTATTCAGTAGAAAATGGGGACTAGCTTCCAGGTCTCTTGCTACCTCCAGGTGTTAATTTTCAAAGTGCTTGTAAATTTCAAATGAGGCAGGTATGTGGAAGCTCCATGTAGATTAGGAGGGACTAAATTTAGATAAGGGCTGATTACTCTGGGTGTCAGAGGGACACTTTTTTTTTTTTTGCAGAAAATTTAGCAACGTTTATTAGGGATACTTTTTTTTAATCAAAATTTTTTTACTTTTAAAGGAGCTTTAGATTACATAAACGTTACATAAAAAATATAAGGGATTTCCCTATACCCTATGCCCTCCCCCTCCTACACTTTCACACATTAGTGTGTTACATTTGTTACAATTGATAAACACATATTGAAGCATTGGTACTAAACATGGACTATAGTTTACATTATAGTTTATACTCTGTCCTGCACAATTTTGTAGGTTATGACAAAATATACAATGGCCTGTATCCATCACTGCAATGTCATGCAGGACAACTCCAATGTCCCAAAAATGCCCCCCTATTACACCTAATCTTCCCTCTCCCATCCCTCAGAGCCTCTGGTGGCCACTGCCTTTATATCAATGATAAGGGTTCTTCCATTGCTAGAATAATAAGTCTATAGTAGAATAATTATAAGTCTACTTTAGTCCATTGTTCATTCCCCAATCTTGAGGATTTGGGGATGGTGATGCCCACTCTGCTTCTGTTTGAGAGGGAGTATAGATCCCATGAGGCAGATGGATGGAACTACCTTGCTTGCAGTTGCAGACTCTCTCTGTTCCTTGGGATGGGTGTTGTCCATCATCATCTCTTTGTTAGTTGTCCTGGGTGAGTCCATTGAAATGGAGAGTAGGTGTTGCAACTCTGCTGAAATTCAGGGCTCAACTGACACATGGATGGACCAAAGATTTAAGTCTCTGGGACATATACTTATCAAGTATAGTGTTAATTATAGGTTCAAATAAAAGGGGCAGAAGTGCCATGTGTAGAGAACCAATAAATGAGTCTAACTCTGTTACACTGGGGAGCACAAATTCCAAAGTAAGGCCCACTGACAGGATGCTGAATTAGAGGGACACTTTTGTTATGTTGATGCCTAACTGCAATTCATAGCAACACTGATCTTAGGCTGGGTCACAATCACTAATAGAAACATCTTAGTATTTTACATTATTTGAAATGTCTTTGTATAGAGCAAAACAGGCCATTCATTCATTCTGCACTAGATAGACCCTGGAGATACAAGTTAAACCAGAGGAGAAAACACTCTCCATTTGCTTGTGTGGCAAAAGCAGGCCACAATGTGGACAGGAAAACTTTTGAAGGAAGGCAATTAATTGGAACAGATCCTTGGAGGGTGGAAATCACATCGGTGGAGAGACGTTCATGTGGTGTAGTCAGAATATGGTCCCCTATGGCCACATGTCAATCCCAGTTCTTTGTTTCTACCACCTAAAGAGTGCTTATTTATCCACTTATCTCTATCCTAACTGCCATATCCTAGTTTGAACCTTCATCATCTCCCATGATTGCTGAGGCTGCTCCTAACTAATGCCCCTGACTTTGTCTTATACACATCCCTCTATTCTCTACTTGACTAATCTAATCACCTCTCCCAGCAGAAGACACTTCAATGGTTTTGAGGCAGAAGAGATTTCATAAGGAAGCTAATGAAACTTAAGGTGTACTTGTACAGACCCCTTCTAAGGCCCTGAACCTTATTTGTATCCATAAATTTAAAATTATGGATTTCATAAATAGGGTCCCCAAATTGAATACACTTTGGGCCCCACAGAACCTAGATCTGCCCCTGTGATCAAGGATCCCTTCCTACCAGTGTCTACAAGGCCCCATGTGATCTGGCCCCTGCTTTCCTGTGCTCCCCTCACTCCCTCCATGGTAGTTTATACAAATGCTTCAGCTGCAGTGAAGGTTCATTTGCTCAAAACTGCCATGTTCTTTCATCTGCAGCCCCCCCCCCCAATATTCCTCCTTCACTTAGAACCCTCCCCAGTCCCTTCATCACTTGGCTAACATCTACCCAGCTGTCAAGCTAAATACCTCCAGAAGTCTTTGCTGATGTGCTCCCAAAGCACCTTGTCTTCCCCTAGAGGAGACTTGATCACACTGTAATGTTGCCGCGAAGTATCTTATAAGTAGACTGTAGGCCCTATGAAGGCAGTGACCTTGTCTTTCTTGTCTTGCTTCCACCAGGAGTAAACATCAGAGCTTTGATTTCAAAGGCTTGTCAAGCAAACTATGAGACTGAATACTCCTCCTTTGGATGAAGTACCAATTAATATTTCTTCCATTTTAGATATTATAATATTTAATTGTGAAGAAAGCTGTTTGAATCTCACATTTCCCTTTGAAACTTGGCTAAATAAAGAGGGTTAGTTTGTTTTGCCTGAGTAGGAAACCACACAAGTATAAATATGACTAAAACCTTATTTATAGATCAAATGGTAAAGTATTAAAACATTTAGTTTCCTTTTCCCCTTCTATGCAAGTTTCTAGAACAGAGGAAGTAGATCTTAGTTAAAAACAGAAAGTTTCAACTCTTACTGGGAAGATGTCTTTGGAACTAGTTCAGAAGAATAAAATGAACTGGTTTGATGAAAGCCCACCATGTATTATATGAAATGGTAATTGAAAAGAAAAATGGATTCTTTAGACTCATTTCTTTTGTTTTCCTTTGGCTTAAAACTGAAGAGGAGTTGAGAATTTGGGGATGGGGGTAGATGGGACAGGAGAGCAAGAGGGGGATAAACGTGTCTTTCAAAATAATTTCAGTAAGTATAAATTTAATGTGTAGAATATGGTGTAATTATTACAACATAGAAAATTAAACACTGAGAAAATATTTCAGATAACATTCCAAAGAGTAATAGAATAAAACGTCTACAGCCTAAATGAAGGGCTTTTAAGGACATGGAGAAGGAGCATGTTGGAGAAATAAATATTGAACTGAGGGAAGAAACCCTAACATGTGACTTTTAAAAAGTGTTAAGCAAAGAATGGCATATGACATGGCCTGTATCCATCATTGCAAGATTGTGTAGAATACTTCCATCACCCCCAAAATGCCCCATGTTCCATCTATTCTATTCCTCCCTCTCCCTCTCCTTGGGACCCACAGCAACCACAAAGCTTCACTCCTTGAAGAATAAGACTCATAGTTACTTGCAACAACATTGAGAACTTGACATACTGGCCTGTCCTCCCCTATTAGGCATTGCCTATGCTCTCGAGAGACTCCCACCCCTTTATCTGAGAGCATAGCAGGACTCCCCAGGATGGGAGTCCAACACCTTTCCGCTCATGTGGGTCTCCGTCCACTGATATAACACACTATGCAAAGATGATCACTCAGATACTCCCTAGAAGCCTGCCCCAGGTGTGCCCTGTCCCACATGCCCCCCACATCCAACACCCTAAACCAGTAACCCTCCCCTGCCATATTTCCCAAAAGAAAATTCCCAAAGTTGAAGTTTCAACCACATACCTGCAAATCCCCAGAGTTCACCTGCTCCCTCCCCCAACCCTCCCCCCATTTCCGTTGACAGTCCACCCCACCCTCCTCACCCAAGCCCCCTCACAAACCAGCACTGTCCAACCCAATAGCACCACCCACCACTGTCATGCCCATCCACTGCACCCCTACACCCTTCCACCTTATCATAGATTTGGCCCATATGGGCATTGGTTTACAACCTTCTTCTCCCTTTCCGTCTCCTGTAAACTTTTCTTCCAGACTCTAGTTCTGTGAGTTTGTTCAATTTGCTTAATTTATATCAGTGAGGTCATGTAATATTTGTCAGTCAGTGCTTGGCTTGCTTCATTCAACATAAGGTCTTCAAGATTCATCCATGTTATCCCGTGTGTTAATACTGCATTTCTTCTTACAACTGAGTAATATTCCATTGTATGTATATACCACAATTTGTTTATCTGTTCATCTGTTGATGGACATTTGGGTTGTTTCCAACTTTTGGCAATAGTGAATAATGCTGCTTTGAATATTGGTGTGTATATATCTGTTTGTGTCCCTGCTTTCAATTCTTCTGGGTATATACACAGCAGTAGGATTAATGGATCATATGACAGTTCTGTAGTTAGCTTCCTAAGGAACCTCCAAACTGTCCTTCACAATGGCTGCACCATTCTACATTCCCACCAGAAGTGGATAAGGGTCCCGTTCCTCCACATCCTCTCCAACACTTGTAGTCCTCATTTTTTTAATAGCCACCAGTCTAATGGGTGTGAGATGATGTCTCATTTTAGTTTTGATTTGTACTTCCCTAATAGCTAGTGATGTTGAGCATCTTTTCATGGGCTTTTTAGCCATTTTTATTTCTTTGGAGAAGTGTCTATTCAAGTCACTTGCCTTTTTTCAAATGGGTTGTGTTTTTTTTACTTTTGAGGTGTAGGATTTCCTTATATATGTTGGATATTAGGCCCCTATCAGATATATGGTTACCAAGTATTTTCTCCCATTGAGTAGGCTGCCTTTTCACGTTCTTGACGAACTCCTTTGAGATGCAAAAGTTTTTAATTTTGAGGAGGTTCCATTTATTTTTTCTTTCGTTGCTTGTGCTTTGGGTGTAAAGTTCATAAAACCATTTCCTAATACAAGATCTAGTAGATGCTTTCCTACATTATATTCCAAGATATTTATTGGCTTGGCTCTTATATTTAGATCTTTGAACCATTTTGAGTTACTTTTTGTATAAGGTGTGTGGTGGTGTTCCTCTCTAAATCTTTTGGATATAGATATACAGTTCTCCAAACACCTTTTGTTGAAGAGGACATTCTCTCCCAGTTGAGTGTGCCTGGTGTCCTTGTCAAATATCAGTTGACTGTATATACGAGGATCTATATCAGAACTCTCGATTGTGTTCCATTGGTCAGCATGTCCATCCTTGTGCCAATACTATGCATTTTTGACCACTGTAGCTTTGTAGAATGTTTTAAAGTTAGGTAGTCTGATTCTTCCTGTTTCATTTTTGGTTTTCAATATTTCATTGAAATATTGTCTATTCGAGGCCCCTTGCCCTTCCAAGTAAATTTCATTGTTAGCTTTTCTAATTCAGTGAAAAATGCTGTGGTAATTTTTATTGGGATTGTGTTAAATCTGTAAATCAGTTTGGGTAGGATAGACATATTAAAGATATTTAGTCTTTCTATCCTTAAACAAGGAATATTCTTCCATTTATTTAGGTCTTCTTTGATTTCTTTTAACATTGCTGAGTAGTTTTCTGCATACAAGTCTTTTACATCTTTAAATTTATTCCTAAGTATTTGATTCTTTTTGCTGCTATTGTAAATGGGATTTTTTTCTTGATTTCCTCTTCAGATTGTTCATTATTGGGTGTATGGAAATGTTACTGATTTTTGCACATTAACCTTATAACCTGCCACTTTACTGATCTCATTTATAAGCTCTAGAAGCTTTGTTGTAGATTTCTTGGGGCTTTTGAGATATAGGAACATGATCATCTGTAAATAATGAAATTTTTACTATTTCCTTTCCAATTCAGATGCCTTTTATATCTTTTTCTTGCCTAAGTGCTTGAGCAAGTACTTCTAACATAATGTTAAATAAAAACAGTGACAGTGGGCATCCTTGTCTTTTTCCAGGTCTTAGAGGTAAACCTTTTAGGATTTCACCAATGAATATGATATTAGGTGTGAGTTTTTCATATACTCCCTTTATCATGTTGAGGAAGTTTCCTTTTATTCCTATCTTTTGAAGTGTTTTTATCAGGAAAGTGTGCTTTATTTTGTCAAATGCTTTTTCTGCATCTATAGGAATTATCATGTGATTTTTTTCTTTCAATCTCTTTATGTGGTGTATTACATTGATTGATTTTCTTATGTTGAACCATCCTTGCATATCAGGGATGAAACCCACTTGGTCATGGTGTATAATTCATTTGATGTGTTGTTGAATATGATTAGCAAGTATTTTGTGAGGATTTTAGTATCTAGGTTCATTAGAGAGAATGGTCTGTAGTTTTCCTTTTTCATGGAATCTTTGTTTGGCTTTGGTATGAGAGTAATATTGGCATCATAGAATGAGTTAGGCAATCTTCCCTTCAGCAGGATTGGTGTTGGTTCTTTCCAGAATGTTTGGTAGAATTCACCTGTGAAGCCATCTGGTTCTGGGCTCTTCTTAGTAGGGAGGTTTTTGATGACTAATTCAATCTCATTACTTGTGACTGGTCTGTTGAGTTCATCAATTTCTTCTTTAGTCAATGTAGGCTCCTTGTGTGTTTCTAGGAATTTGTCCACTTCCTCTAAATTATCCATCTTGTTGGCATACAATTTTTCAAAAGTATCCTTTTATGATACTTTTTATTTCTATGGGGTCAGTAGTGATATCCCCTTCCCCATTTCTTATTTTATGTATTTGCATCGTCCCTCTTTTTTTCTTTGTTAGTCTAGCTAAGGGTTTGTCAATTTCATTAATCTTCTCAAAGAACCAGCTTTTGGTTTTGTTTATTTTTTCTAGTGCTTTCTTATTTTCAATTTCATTTAGCTCTGCTCTAATCTTTGTTATTTTCTTTTTCTACTTGTTTTGGGGTTAGTTTGTTGTTCTTTTTCTAATTCCTCCAGTTGTGCAGTTAGGTCTTTGAATTTAGCTCTTTCTATTTTTTAATATAAGCATTTATGGCTATGAATTTCCCTCTCAGTACATCTTTTGCTGCATCCCATAGGTTTTGATACATTGTGTTGTCATTTTCATTCAAGGTATTTACTGATTTCTTTTGCAATTTCCTACTTGACCCACTGATTGTCTAAGAGTGTGTTGTTTAACTTCCATATCTTTGTGCCTAATCTGCTTCTCTGATTCTTACTGATTTCCAGCTTCATTCCATTGTAGTCAGAGAAATCACTTTGTATAATTTCGATCTTTCTGAATTCATTGAGAGTTGTTCTGTGGTCAAGCCTGTGGTCTATCCTGGAGAGTGATCCATATGCACCTGAGAAGAATGTATATCCTGCTGTATTTGGGTGTAATATATACATCTATTGGGTCCAGATCCTCTAATGTATTATTCAAGGTCTCCATTTCTTTGTTGATCCTCTGTCGAGATGTTCTTTCTAATGGTGATGATGGTGTATTAAAGTTCCCCACTATAACTGTAGAGGCATCTATTTCTTCACTTAATTTTTTCAATGATCACCTTGTGTATTTTGAGGTGCCCTGGTTAGGTGCACAAATGTTTATGATTGTTCTTTCTTCTTCATAGATCACCCTTTTTATTAATATATAGTGGCTTTCTTTGTCTCTTACAATAGTTTTGCATTTAAAGTCTATTTTGTCTGAAATTAGTATAGCTACTCCCACCCTTTTTTGGTCATTGTTTGCTTGTAAGATTTTTTTCCAGCCATTCACTTTTAGCCTTTTTGTGTCCCTGGGTCTATGGTGAGTTTCTTGTAGACAGCATATAGATGGGTCATATAGCCTTATCCATTCTGGCACTCTGTGTTTCTTGATTGGAAAGTTTAATCCATTAACATTCAATGTTATTACTGTCAAGGAATTAATTACATCAGCCATATTTTTTTTAGGTCTATGTATGCCATATATTGTTTTTATTTCTCTTTTTATATTTTTAGTTATTCTACACTCTCCTCCAACTCTCTCTCTCTCTCTCCTGTGTTTTCCTTTCAACCTGCAGAACTCCCTTTAGCATTTCTTGAAGGGCATGTTTCTTATTGACAAACTCCCTTATTTTCTGTTTATCTGTGAGTATTTTGAACTCTCCCTCATTTTTGAATGCCAGCTTTGCTGGATAGTGAATTCTTGGCTGGAAGTTTTTTTCTTTTAGTACCTTAACTATGTCATACCACTGCCTTCTTGCCTCCATGGTTTCAGATGAGAAATCAGCACTTAATCTTATTGAGCTTCCCTTGTAGTGGCTGGATCTCTTTTCTCTTGCTGCTTTCAGTATTCTCTCTTTGTCTTGAGCATTGGACAATTTGACAAGTGTATGTCTTGGGATAGGCCTGTTAGGATTTATACTGTTTGGGGTGTGCTGCTCTTCCTGTACATGTATGTCTTTGTCCCTCAATAGAGTTGGGAAATTTGCAGCTATTTTCTCCAACACTCCTTCTCTCTCTGGGTTTCCTATAATGCATATGTTTCTGCATTGTGTGTTGTCATTCAAGTCCTTAAGTCCCTGCTGGATTTTTCTATCCTTTTAATCTATCTGTTCTACCATTTGTCTAATTTTAGATATACTGTCTTCCACATCGCTGATTCTTTCCTCTGCCTGTTCAAATCTGCTGTTATGTGCTTCCAGTGTATTTTTTATTTCTTTGCATTGTGCCATTCATCACCATATATCCATTATCTTTTATGTATGTTTACCATTTCTTTGGCATGTTCTCCCAGTGTCTTCTTAATATCCTTAATTTCTTCCTTCACTTCATTAAGTTGATTCATGATATTTGTTTGGACATCTCTGATTGGTTGTTCGATGTTCTGCATCTCCTCCTGTTTTTTAGTTTGTTTGTCAGACTGGGCCATGTCTTCCTGTTTCTTAGTATTGCTTGTAATTTTTTGTTGCTGTTTAGGCATCTGTTTATGTTGATGGGCTTATTCTGTTGGTTAGCCTCTCTTTCTACTCCAGGGTTTATTTTGTTGTTGTTGTGTGCATGTGGTAAGGTTTCACTTTGACACTTCATTCCTCTTACTCTATTTCCTTGCTGTTGTTTATGTTTCCTTGAAAAAAAGTTAAGACCAGAGAAAAGGGACAAGAGAAAAAGAATAATAGTAATAATAATAGAAAAGGTAGACAAAGAACTGTACAAGACCTAGGAAAATAAATAATTAACAGAAGTAAAAAATCAAAAGAAGTACAGAGGAATAAGAATAAAAAAGTGGAATAGAAAAAGTGAAATGAGAAACAAAATAGAGATACATTAAAAAAAATGAATTAAAAGGCTGGAATGATGAGGAGAGGAAAAGAAAAAAGAAAAAACAATAAAAGAAAAAGTTAAAAAATAGAGAAAACAAAAAAGAGAGAAACAGAAACCAAAAAAAATTGAAGTTCAAACAAAAAGAGGTGTAGTGATAGAAAAACAACAGAAAACAAGATAGAAAAATGAAAAGAAATAACGTAGGTAGAAAAATCTGTAAAAGAATAAGCAGAGGGTGGGGCAAAGAAAGGGGAAATACAACAAACAAGAAACAAAACAGCAACTAAAAAAAAAACAACCAAGGGAAAAAAACAGCCTTCCCTCTTATGCCCCTAAGGAGCTTCTCAGGCTGCTGGTGTTCATCAATCAATCACCCTGCAGCCTGCCCTCTGCAGGTGATGTACCAGGCTTTAGTAAAATAAGGGGGGGGGGGGGGA
>JAQZBX010086354.1:0-13006 GCA_029593785.1 Cabassous unicinctus | reverse complement strand
TTTCTGTCTCTCACAGACACACACACACACACTTTTTAAGTTCCTTCTTCTGTTTCCCAGGTCTTATCCCATCCTGACCCTTCCTTCCTTCTTTTCCCTCTGTAAATCTTTCCACTCTTCTTTCTTCTCTCCACATGTCCTTTCATTTTCCTGTCATGCAAAAACTCAGAAAATGATTTTCATGCCATTAAATGAATTCCTATATTTTTATTCAATATTTCATTTCTCTAGTATTTGGTGGCTTTTGAAGAATAGACTAAAATCCCTAGTAATAAAATGTCATCCTTTTTAGGAGAAGCTATAAAATTTTGAACATTTAGAAATCCTAATGGGACCATGATACATCTTTACATGAAAAGAAAAATTCTTCATAAAATGTAGTAACTATGGTCCTTAACTTTGCATGGAAACTGTCATATAACTTAAAAGTACAACTCTATCTTGACACAGGTTGTCTCAAAACCTTAGTGCAGTCTTAAGCTTTCATAACTTCAAATGTCTAAATACTATGAATTTACAGGGAAGATGAGTTTGAAGTTTAATATTTATACTTCTTATAAACATCTGTACTTTGGTGAATTTTGAAAATTAAATTTTTTATTTTAATTTATTGTTTCAGTCACTCTGATTAAAGATGGCAAATATTAACTGAAACAAAAAAGTAAGTGCTAAGATAGGCAAATAATTCCATTTCAAATTATGTTTTTGCAAATCCATAGACTTTTTATTTCTGAAACTGTTAAAGTTTAAACTACACGAAGACATTTGGAATATTCTTTATGGCTCTTGGAACTGTGAATTGCAAAAAATTTTCCAAGACCATTTACATTTGTAACATTTCTCATTGTCTGTTTTCCTTTTACTTTTTTTTTTTCATTGCCTTTTCTTCTACCTGGAAGACACTCTTAAATAATTTTTCTGATCTTATATATTGTGCCATATATGTTAAAAACTCTATATTTCCTTGAATCTATAATACCATTGCTTGTTAGTAATACTATAAATTTAATAATAGCTTTTTGCTGTGGTTTCAAAATAATTTTTCTTCTTTAAACTTGACTGAATATGTGCTCATATTCATTTTTCAACTATGCTTTTTCATTTCTTATAATACACAATGACTTGACTTTATTCCATAAATTTTGGATATTATTTTAAACAGGTTATTCTGTATATTATATATGATTCATATACAAATGAATTAAATTATATTTTTAAGTTTCCAGATTGTGTGATTTTAAAAATGTTCTGTTTCTAGTGTTATTTTATACTGGCTTGTTTTCTTCTGCTCAATTTTGACTTTTTGGAGAATCTTCAGGTTTTCTTTGAGGATAGTCTATATATTCTACAAATACGTAAAATAAATATGAGAACAACCTGCTATGTAACATATGCTAGAGAACTATGTATTATTTTGAAAACTGGAATAAGATAAAGAAATACAATTATGAATATAACCAGCCTCTCCTCAAAGAATTTTACCCTACCAACCAGAAAAACTGATGAAAGAAAGTTTATTTTTACAGACATTTTCCAGATAATTAATGAAGGAATGATGAAATATCACCACTTTACAAACTCAGTGATCATTGGTGGCTAATGATATTACAAAAAGAGAGAAGCAAAACATTACTTGAAATTTTATGTTATTTAAAATTAATGTCTTAATGTCTCTATTTAAAACTATGTATGTCTCTATTTAAAACTATGTATGTAGCCTGTAAAAATGTTCTGTCTAGCCAAATTTTTACCAACTCAAGCATATTATTTAAAAAGAAACTATTTCAGATTTTAGTTTCTTAAAACAAATAATTTTCATCAAAGATCATTTGTATTATCACAATATATGATTATGAAATATGTTTGGTCTCAATATTATTTCATTTTTATAACCTTTAAATTGTTGTCATGAAAGTTGAACACTTTTCATTTTTACACTGTAGTTATTTTCTTATTATAAATCTTTTTAAATGCTTTCCTTTTTATACCTACAATAAAAAGCAATGCAAATGTAAAATTCAATATCTAATGTGGTGAGCTGGAGAAAAAATAGCTTGTAATTTGCTTAGTAAGTGAAGCAAAATAGTAAATGATTTATATCAGGTTTTATATTGTATAGATAATCTGTGACATAAATCTTACTATATTTGAATAGTTATGGTGGACAAATCACTTTCCATGACTTCTCTATCATAGTAAAGGAATAGTGCTTCTCCTTTACTGATTCCAGAATGGAATCTATTTGTCACTTTTGTCACTTTTGACATGACATAATTGAGTGATATTAGGATATAATAAGCTTCCTCTAACCATTTTGAATGTCTGTATTAAGGAAGGCAAAAAAATGGAAACAAATGAGAATCAATAGTAAGGACAGTGAAGAGAAGATTTGAAGGGCTTAAAAATATAAACTGTAGGGTGTTTTATGTTTCTTTGAGATTTCAAATGTATTTTATGTGAGTATAATATTAATGTGAAATCCAAAGGTCTTAGACAAAGAGAACTACAAAAATGTGCTATGAATTGTAAATTATATATCCACACACGAAGAAGATAAGGCTTGTTTGTGAATGAGACAATAAAATACTGTAAAGATGCTGATTTATTTCAAAATAATTTAAAAGTTTAATCTAAAGCATAATAAATTTCTAAGCAGATTTTTAAGTTTACAGAAATGATTTTTAAATATTTCAGAGAAAATGAACATTTTGGAATAGCTAAAATAATAAAGTTTGATGTTCTCTGCCAGGTAATGAATATTACCTGTACTTAAAATAGTTTAGTCTTAGAAATAAGAACAGATCAACAGAGCAGAATAAAAACTTGAATTTATCATATATCTACCAATATCTAGATCTTTTATTTATGCAATCAATTGCTATCAGTAGATGCTCTATATAATGGAAGAGGGAAAACATCAAGCCAAATATGCAGAAAATAGTATTTTTCAATAAGTACTAGTTTTAATAGCTCTATAGAAGGAAAAATATGTTTAGATCTTCATGTAAAAGTTTTTTATGTGAAAATATGCCATATGAATGGTGGAATACCCTTTATCTGTAAGAGGAGCTACTTCTGAACTTTAAAAACAGTTGAAGAAATGTTGAAAAATAGTTAATATGAAAGCTAAAATTTTCAGCATATCAAAAGTATCCCAAAAAGAAAATGGGAAAATATCTGTAGGTTAAAAAGGCATAATGCCTTAACACAGAAAATACTTATAATAAAATAATATGAACTCAGCTGAAATGCCAAAAAATAAATTGGCAAAGTAGTTGTAAAGATGAACCCCAAAGTTGGAAATATTCATGTTTAAGAAATATGTTCAACTTGTAATCATCAAAGCACTAATTAAATAACAGTGATAAGCCATATTCGTAAGAAGCTGTCTTTCTATGACATAGTTGAATAGGTGTGGAAAATCTGTGTTTTTAACAAGGGTTCCTGGTGATTCCATGAAGCTAGTGATCCCAGTGAGTGATTGGAAATCACTGAACATACCCACCTATTTTACCCCATTTAGATACTGTTATACTTGCTGTAACTCTCCATATACTCTACATCATTCATTTATTCAATAAAAAAATATTGAGTGATAAATATGTTCCAGATACTGTTCTAGAAACTGGAACAGCAGCTAACAAAAAAGAGACAAATCCTTCACAGAAACATGATGGTGGAGAGTGCACTAGCAGAAATGACGGATGGGTAGTGCTCCCTGAGAAAATGACTTTTAAGGAAAGACTTGAAGGAGAGAAGGGGGAATCCATGTAGATAACTCAGAGAAGAACATGCCAGCCAGGGGCAAAAGAAGTACCAAGGCCCTGAGGCCATTACTACTTTCTAAAGAGCTTCTCAGGTGACTCCAATGCTCAGCCAGGCTTGAGAGGCAGCAGGGTATTATTTTCAAGAGAATGGCCTTATCCTCAGCCTTTAGCTGTTTTAGTTTTCTGGGCTGCTCAGGCAAATACCATGCAATGGGGTAGTTTAAACAATGGGAATTTATTAGCTCATGGTTTTCTTTTTGCTTATTTTTTCATTTGTTTTTCAGCTCATGCTATTGAGGCTAAGAGAAAGTCCAAACCTAGGTGTCATCAAGGTGAGGCTTTCTTCCTGAAGACAAGTGTTCTGGGTCCGGCTGCTAGCGATCCTTGGTCCTTGGCTCCTCTGCCACATGGTAGCCTCTCTTTATCTCTGCATTCTCTTCTAGGTTCCATTGAAATTCAGCTTCTTGCTTCCCGTGGCTTTCTCTCTATCTGTCTGAATTTCGTTCCATTTATAAAAGACTTCAGGGGGGCGGATGTGGCTCAAATGGTTGGGCGTCCGTCTGCCATATGGAGGGACCTGGGTTCGATCCCTGGGACTTCCTGGTAAAATAAAAATATATATATAGAAGGCTCATGGGCTGCCAGGCTCTGTGTGCTGGTGAGCCGCCAGGCCCCGGGAGCCATGCAGCAAGATGATGACATAAAAGGAGAGAGACAAGACGAGATGCTCCAAAAACCAGGAGCCGAGGTGGTGCAGATGGCAGAACACCTCTCCTCCTACATCGGAGGTCTCCAGGATCGAATCCTGGTGAAGACTGGAGGAGGAGGATGAGAAGAGATGAAACAGACACAGAGAATTGCCCAGCGAATGGACACAAAACAGCAAATGGGGAAGGAGGGGTTTAAAATGGATCAAGTAAATAAATAAATCTTAAAAAAAAAAAAAAACTTCAGTAATAAGATTAAGATCCATCCTGATTGAGATGGCCTATACCTTAACTGAAGTAACGTCTTTTATAAGGTCCTACTTATAAAAGGTTTGCACCATTGAATGGATTTAAGTTTAAGAATATGTTTTTCTGGGGTTCATAGAGCTCCAAACTACCACACTAGCACACTCTAAAACTTGGAAAGGAAGACAAACAAACAGATGCAAAGAAATTTGGTCTTTGCCCCAAGCCTAGCAAAATCGTCTGATTTATTTTTCAGATGGACAAGTTAAGGAAACACCCGATGTTACACACACCCTTTGATATTTCTACCATGTTTCCAGCAGTACAGACATTTTCAAAATGAAGGAAAATAATATTTTTTATAATCATCGGTTATTTAACCTAATGTTTGGAAAATCTCTGCCAGTGTTTATCAAGTAAAAATCACAATAACAT
The DNA here is from genome assembly GCA_029593785.1 of Cabassous unicinctus. NCBI lineage: Eukaryota > Metazoa > Chordata > Mammalia > Cingulata > Chlamyphoridae > Cabassous > Cabassous unicinctus. The sequence continues at coordinate 7,851 of JAQZBX010086354.1, read as the reverse complement.
GGCCCTGGTCTTACAAAACGAATTATTCTTTAAACAGATTTTTTATTATTACATGCAAATCAAAATACATTTTAGTATTTGTCTTACCAATGGATGGGCATATCTGCTCACATACATATAAATAAACAGAAAAGAAGTGTGCAGACAGAAGGAAAGTGAGTCATTATTGGTAATCACCTCCTTTGCTACACTTTAATGGGCTCTTAATGAATCAGTGCAAATAAGATATTGGTTTTAGAGCCACTTGGAAGACCTAAATGAACAGCAAAAACTAGACATTCCTCTTTCTGTTTTCACCTTGGATAGGAACCACAGGTCAAAACTAGGGCACGGTAAGTTTTAATAGAGGCTTCCACAGAAGCCTTTCCTCCAGTTCTAGCCCTAAGCAAAATTATGGGGACAATATGATGCTTTGTTAATGGCCTATTTCTCTCCTTAATTAGGAAGGTCACACATAAAAATACTCCGTATCTTCACACCTTTTCAGCTGCATGTGGATTACATTGATTCCATTTAATTTATTTAAACCCATAATATATGTCAAAGATCATACAGCATTTTATATCACCTTGCAGTTCAGCCACAAAATGAATTCCTAAAAGGTCACCCTGATGCTAGGTTTCATTAATTTAATTATGAATTGCTTTTCCATTACTATTGAGTGGCTAAAATAATGCAACACTGGATGATGTTTTATAATAATGGAATGCATTATTAAAACCATAAATCAATAAAACATGCTTATTCCTCTGTTCTCATTCTGGCCAGCAGCATCTCACTCACAAAGTGATAAAAATAAAAATAACATCTGGCACTATTTTCATAACCCTCCAAATATCAGCAGGTTTCAAAACACAAGGATAGGGGAAAACTTTTTACTACCTAGAAAATCTAGTCAGTTAAACTAACTTATTTAAGCATCAAATAAAAAGTTTTACTGTTTTTCTGAATTATCTAACCACTATATCATCCTAACCCAAAGGCCCTGCACAATGCAAGCTCCCTTAGTTGTCCTCCTTAGGGAGTATGAATGAGTATGAAAACAGCATTTACAGTATTTTATTACTCAACTATATTGTTTCCATTTTTTGTGGCTTCTTTGTGGTTGTATCATTTCTCTGCCTTGTAAAATGTAAAACAGAAAAGTGACTTAGTTTTCCCCTCAGTCATGCCATTTTTCAGTTTATAAAGACATTTTGAAGAAGATTCGCCTATGTACCACAAATCACCTCAGAAAAGGAGTCTGCATTGTTTCTTTCCAATTCTTCTTCCACACTCTCTTGAGCACTCTCCAATCAGTCAAATACCCTCAAAGTGTCCCCCAACCCACTCTTTCCAAGGCCATAGGTGACCTCGCTGCTGTTAATCTAATGTCCACGTCTCAGTCATCGTCTTACTTGAAGCTCAACAGCATTGAAAACAATTGTTCTCATCTCTGTCTTGATGCACTCTCCCTTATGTGGCTTGCAGGACTCCTCAGTACCCTCTGAGGAACTCATGTGGAGACACAGCAGACTGTGCCTAACTAAGGGGGAGATGTCAAACAGGCAGACATTGCACAAGGCAACATGTCCTCCAGGCTCCACTGCTAAAGCTCTGACCTTTTTGCAGAATCGATAAACATGTGGAATAGATTTCCTTTCAACCCCTAGCCATCCTTCTCGAGAATAGAATTCCAAGATCAAACTGTTTATTATCTCCTAGTTAATCAGTTTTACTGAAAAATATCCAAGCAAGATCCAGAGAGGGAACCCAGAATTAAGGGGAAAAATAAAATAATAAAAATTTTTAAAAATTAAAAATTAAATAAAACACAATGCAACATGAGTGACCTTGCAAGCAATCATGATGAGAGTATGTCATGAACTGAAGGGTGTGAGAAACTTAACTCCTTACAGCTCAGATGTTCAAAGGGAGGCATAGGAATTTCACATGTCTTTAGAGATAAAGCACTGGGATCTTCATCAGAGCATCGCATTCATTAGTGCCTTAGAAAACCCTAAAACATAGAAAAGAGGGGCTACCAAAACAGGATATTGCAGGTACAGAGAACAAGATAAATAAAAACAAAAGCCAGAAAAATAGAATGATATGGAAGGAATAAAAATTTTAGTTAGACTGGGACATAGGATCCATGGAACTGATTAGTTCCATGTAGCAGCCTCCTATCTGGCTCTGTCATTTCCATGTTCTCTCCTTTCTAATCCATCCTACATTCGACTACAAGAAAGGATGCCTCCAAATGCTGCTTTTACCACATGTTGTCTCAAGAAACCATGCTCACTTTCCATGGCGTATGCAATGAAACACAAACACTCCAACAGAATATCCCTAATTCATTATTGCAGGAACTATATCCACCACACGTCCATGCTACAGTAATCAATCTGTAAGGCAAAAAAGACGGATCAACCATGGATTTTGCTGGGGAGACAGTTCTTCCTCTACTCTATCCCCACAAGCCTGAAGCTAAATTAAAAGATAAGACAGTTTTTTAATAAATGCTAAATTATTGGCACTAACAATAATCACTGTAGAAGTTAAGTGAAAGGAAAATCAGTATAGGTTCAAATAGTAAGTGAACTTTCCTGAAGAAATGATTCCATTTAAATTCATCATTTACAGCTAACAACAATTGCAATGGTTTTCTTAAAGTTCAGTGATGAGCTCTAATATATCCCTTTGCTCACTGAGAAATTAAAAGATGGAGTTCTGTGATGGTTTGAAGCTGTATGTACCCCAGAAAAGTATGTGTGAACCCATTGTAAATAGGATCTTTTGATGAGTAGTATCTTAAGATGTGACCCATTCCATTTAGGGTGGGTCTTAATCCTCTTACTGAAATCCTTTATAAAATAATGAAATTCAGACAAAGAGAGAGAAAGCCAGAGAAGTAAGAAGCTGAAAACAATGAAACCCAGAACAGAAGGGAGAGACAAGCAGACACCACCATGTGCCTTGCCATGTGACAGAGTAATCCAGGATCTCTGTTAGCTGGTCTTCACGGAGAAAGCATCACCTGATGATGCCTTGATTTGCACACTTTTCTCAGCCTCAAAACTGTTGTTAAAAACCAACCCATTTTATGGTATCTGCTTTGAGCATCTGTAGCAAATTAAAACACATTCTAATTTCTGGTTATAATAAATTCTCATGACTTCAGGGAATCCAATTAATTATTGGCTACTACTTAATTTCTGGCAGTCTTTATGGGGGACATAATGATTTTTGTCTATATAGCAAGTATTATTAGGAAATTAAATTAAAAACTTAAATTCAACTGCATGATTCTTTAAAAATCATTCCTTATATTAAAGACAAGAGTAGGCTTAACTACAGTAAAAAGTTTTAAAGAATAATACTTTCTCCTCTTTGATTGAAGTATGAACATGGTTAACAGTTTAAAAATTACCATGGATATTACCTCAATTATAAATGAAAATTCTTCCTTTCACAATATAAAACATGGATGATTGTCTTTGCACTCGTGGGTTGAAATCATATTTTTATCTTACCCAAGGCCCAATTTTCTAGTATAATGACCAAAGAAATTTTCAAAAGGGGTGGGGAGATCTCTTTCAGTACCGAAAATTGGGACAGTTGCTCTGAGTCCACATTCTATCCCTTGGGAAGGACAGTTGTACACAGCTGACACTTAACACGGTCAGGATGCTAAAAGAGATGAGTAATCACAACAAACTCATAAGAGATAAGTGCCAGACAGAAGAAGAATAGGACTGCTTCTACCTCCAGAATTGCCTCAATATAGAGATGCATTTCCATATTATGTGATTGTTCCCTCTACTTTATGCAGGACACTGTATCTTCATGCTAACCACCTAAAGTGTATTCCACCATCTTTCTCCAAACCCACATACAGATAGGCACAGGGACTTTGGAGAGACAATATTTGTGTTACAAGTATTAAACCATTAACCATTTTATAAAAAATTAATGGATCCTGATTTTCCTAGCCAAGTAGAATTTAAGCTAAGGCAGACACAACCAGAAATCCACTAACATTTCTTCTTTTCTGAATAGTTCACAAAAAGGACACGTTTATAACTCAATTTTACAGAACAAAGTTTTTTTTTAAAACAGTAAGCCAATTGTGACAGTTTGAAGTTATTTTTTGAATTCCAAAATATTATGTTCTTTAATCTATTCCTGTGGGTCTGTTATCCTTTGATTGCATTAGATTTACTTCAGATCACTTGATTAGATTGTTTTTGATTGGACTATGTCAGTGAGGTGTGACACAGGTTGGGTTTGTACCCCCTTGCTGGGCCTATTATAAATGGAGACACAGAGGAGAGACATATAGGGAAAGGGAGCTCCGCCATTTAATCTGGCCATGTGAGAGAGAAGACTCCAGGTTTGCCTACAGCTGCAGAAATCCAGAGGAGCCCCAAGAGGCTGAGAGAGGTCCCAGTGTCTGGAATCAGCAGAGCACAGAAGCATGGGAAGAAGCCCCTGAGTGGTTGAGCCGAAGGAGCTGCTCAAGGCCGAGGAGACAAGCTTTGCCATAGGCCTGATCGCCATGTGGCAAGATACCAGCATCACCAGTCGCTGACCATGGTAAGAAAGCATCTCTGATAGTGCCTTGATTTGGACATTTCATGGCCTCAGAACTAAGATTTTACCTCAAATACAATTCCCATTATAAAAGTACCATTTCTGGTACTTTGCATTGGCAGCCTTTTGCCAAACTAAGACACCAGTGTTAGCTCTTGTAGGTTGGATCTCTGTATGGTTAAAAAAATGTATTTATGCTCCTGTATCAGGTTGTTTAAAACCCTGCAGTTAAAACACCAGAGTAACTGACAATATACTTGCCAATTCTAGGTATAAACTTGTCCTTGGATTTATAATGTGCTCTAGATATGTCCAAGCTAATTGAGGATTAAGAGTAATTTTTGTAATTTTTTTCTGCTTATTTATTTAAATAATCTAAGTTTTCTAAAATGAATACTTACCAATTTTCATTATTAAAGAACAGATATGAATATGTAAGAACCACCAGGAAGCCAGCTATATGCAAAACTATGTCTAACCATCTTCTACATCCTCGAAAATAAAGATCAGATTTGGAAGACTTATACTACTGGACTTCAGGACTTATAAGGTCACACTAATCAATACAGTGTGGTATTGAATTAAAGATAAACAAACAACTAATAGAACGTGATGGATAGTCTAGAATTGTCATAAACTTACATGCCTTTTCAACAAAAGCACCAAAGTAATTGAAAGGGAAAAGAAAATTTTCCATAACGGTGAAGAACAACTGATTAACCACATAGGAAAAAGGTGAACTTTTACCCCAACCTTATACCATACATAATTATTTCAAGAAGAACAGTAGTTCTGAATATAAGAATCTAAACTATGACATCTTTAGATGAAATTGTAAAATAATGCCTTTGTTACCTGGAAAAAAAATATTTCTTAGAGAGGACACAAAATGCAATAACTATAAAATGATGAAAATGATATTATTTTCATCAAAATTTAAAATGTCTGTTCATCAAAAGACACTGTTTGTAAATGAAAGGCAAGCCACAGATTGGGAGAAAATGTTTGTGAAACATAAATCTGACAAAGCACTTCTATCCTGAATATATATCCTACAAATAAACAGTAAGATATACAACTCATTTTTTAAATGGCAGATCACTAAACAGACAATTCACATATAAAGATATCTGAATAGCCAATTAGCACATGAAAAAGTGCTCACCGTGATTAAGCACGAGGGAATGGTACATAAAACTATAATGAATTGCCACTACATACCCACTAGAATAGTGAAATTTCAACACACTGTCCATACCAAACATTGGCAAGGATAGGTGCTACCAGAATGCTCATAGGTTGCTGGTGGGAATGTAAAATGGTACGACCACTTTGGAAAAATCAGGCAACTTCTTAACTCATTAAATTTACTTCTATTGACTCAGCAATTCTACTCTTAGTTAAGTAAGACAAATGAAGATATGAGTCCATGAAAAGATTTGTACAAGAAAGTTTCTTGCACATTCATTCATAATAGTCCCAAACTAGAAATAACTCAAATGTCCATCAACACAAAAATGAATAAACAAATATTATAATAGAATACCATTCAACAATAAAAAGGAACAAATTACTGATACCCACAATAACATGTGTGAATCTCATAGACATTATATTGAGTGAAACAAGCCAGTTCAAATAAGTACATGCTGTATGATTACATTTATCTGATTTTATAAAACCTTTGGTGGAAAAAAAAGTGGCTGCCTCTTGTGGGTGGGAGCAGGTATTGAGGGGGTAGGTTGAGTGACTGGAGGAGACAAAAGGGAACTTTCTAGGATGAGGGACATATTTATATCTTGATAAGGGTATGGGTTCCATGGATGTATCCATTGATATATTTCCAATGCATGCAAATTTCATCTAAAACTTGCATTAAAAGTAATCTAGCAGGGATGTGGTATAGATAAAACAAGAATGAAAGAATCACTTGATTTTTGTTTAGGCTTGATGGTGGGTACATTTTTCTGTTTGCTTTGTATATGTTTGAAATTTTCCATAATACAAAGTAGAAAAAGAAAGCCGTGGCAGTTTTCCCACACAGAGTATTGCATTTGCAAAATGAATCTTCTCACCTAATTATGTGCAATGGCTGGTAATGCACACCCACTGTAAAAAGAAAACTGGGTTTCGCAAGATTTTAAATAATTCTACAATTCCAAAACTCCATGTGCTATGTTTTAATTGAGAAAAAAATATCCATAAAAAATTAACACAGAATGAAGCACTGCACATTAGACTGTAACATGATAACAGCCATTTTCCATGGAGTGTATGTATTTTGATAAAGGGGACATAGATAACAGAAATGGCAATATTGCAGATGAAATGGAAAAGCTATTTTTTTTAAAGGTACTTTAGATTACATAAATGTTACATTAAAATTATACGGGATCCCATATGCTTCACTCCCTACCCCTCCCACATGTTCACACATTAACATCCTTCATTATTGTCATACATTTGTTACGACAAATTGTGGCTCATCCCCGGGATTCGTGCCCCACGCCAAGGGGAAGGTAGTGCATTTATATGCTGAGTTTGGCTTAGAGAGAAGCCACGTTTGATCAACAAGGAGCCCCTCAGGAGGTAACTCTTAGGCAATATATAATACTAGGCTAAGTTTCAATTTCAAAAGAAAAGATTCATAAGTACAACCATCGATACCAAGGGCCTGTTGCAACGGTCCATTCTCCTTCACCAGGCACCACCCCTGTGGGGAATTCTTGGAAAAGCTAATTTTACAGCACAGATTTATTATATTATAGAAAAGAAAACCAAAGGTAAAAATATTTTAATTTTTACAGATCAATATGGAAATAATTGTAGAATTAAGAAGAGATCTGTGTTTCTGAAAAGGAGGTACAGTATTAATCAAACTCATTTTTCAAATCATATTGGAAATATTTTTGGTATTCATGTTTTATTTTTTTTATAGCTTCTAAAATAAACAATAAATAGTTACATGCGTTTGAACAATTTTATATATCTTTCATGTATATTCAGATGAAATTACTCCCATGAATCCCCCATCCCAGACACCCCCCACCAATGATTCTCTGCAGCCCCCCTTGTAACCTTTCTGTGATCCAAACCTTCCTTGAATATGAAGCCAATATAATAACAAAATACAATTAATAGGAAAAAGAAATAATAATGATAATTTTAAATGTAAGAGATAAGTATAAGGAGACTCAGAAGAAAAAAAACAAGTAACTAAACTAATAATAAAATATAATTAGCGAATTGGGACATTTGAAAAAATGGGGAAAAAAA
>JAQZBX010086353.1:0-13007 GCA_029593785.1 Cabassous unicinctus | reverse complement strand
ATCATACCACTTCCTTCACCCCTGCATGGTTTCTGATGAGAGGTCAGCACTTTATCTTATTGAGGTTCCCTTGTATGTGATGCTTTGCTTTCTTTTGGTTGCTTTCAGAATCCTCTATCTCTGATTTGTCATTCTGAATAATAGGTGTCTTGGAGTAGGTCTATTCAAATTTATTCTGTTTGGGGTATGTTGTCCTTCTTGGGTATTGATATTTGTCTTTCATAAGGGTTGGAAAGTTTTTGGTCACTATTTCCTCAAATATTCTTTTCTGCCCCTTTTCCATTTTTTCTCCTTCTGGGCCACTAATAATGCATATGTTTGTGCATTTTTGCATTGCCATTCAATTCCCTGAGACCTTGTTACATTTTTTTCCATTCTTTTTCTGTTCTCTAGCTTATCATCAAAATCACTAATTCTGTCTTCGAACAATTCAAATCTGCTGTTATGTGCCTCTAATGTATTTTTAATCTCATCCCTTGTGTCCATAAGCACTGTTAACTTTTCTTTGTAGGCTTTAGATTGTTCTTTATGCTCACCCAGTGTCTTCTTAATATCCTTTGTCTCTTTAGTCACATTTTCCTTCAATCTTTGAATAGATTGAGGAGATTTGTGTTGTTCATTTGGCTGGGCCACTCTTCCTGTTTCCTACTATGGCTTGTATATTGGTGAATTTACTCTGATGGTCAATTTCTCTCTTGCCTAGTGTTTTTTTTGTTGTTGTTGTTGTTTTTTCACGGCCCTTCTTTGTTCTTTGGTTCAACTTATTCCAAATCTTTAAAATTGCCCAGTTCAAGTTATCAAAATTGGGCCACAATTGGACTCTAATGGCGTAGTTTTTCTCCCAGGGGTGGGGCTAAAGAGAGACCTAAAAGCAGTTTTTCTCCTTGCAATTTCCTGACTGGCCAGCAAGTGGGGCTCATCTGCAAACCTTTCCATGAAGGTGTTTCTTTGAACCTCCTCTTTCCCTTTCTGGTCTGGCTGCCTGTGAGATTCAAAGTGGGCTCTGCTGTCTGAATTCAATAAAGAGAAGCCCTCTGACTCACCCTCCCTCTTCCCTTTTAACAGCTGACTCACAGATAAACTGTTCCCCTCTGCAGTGGGCCAGGGGTTTTATCTAGGCTTAATGTCTTGAGGGTGGGGGATGGTAGCCCTTCCCAGCCACCTTTAGTAACTCACTAAACCCCCAAGGGGTTTGTTGTTTTGGGTTCTTCTCTCTGTCCTTCACCATCCTGGGAGTTTTGCAGCACTGTCCTGGTCTGCTGACCCCAAAGCAGGTCCCTCAGCTTTTGGCCCTTTCTCCGTTGTTTTTGTGAGGAAGTTGAGCCCTACCTGCCTATTCTGATGCAATCTTTGCAGAACTCTGGTTTTTCTTTATTCCGTGAATATGTGCATTTTCATTAATTGATTTACGTTATCTTTGCATTCCTGGGTTATTCCTAGATTCACTCTATTTTGTTAATGATCACTATGTTCATGAGTGATATTGGACCATCTTTTATTTGTGATGACTTTGTTTTAGATCGGGTAATGCTGGCCTCAAAATGAATTGTAACATGTTGCCTCCTCTATTTTCTGGAAGAGTTTGGTTAGGACTGGTATTATTCTGTGTGTAATAGAGTTCACAAATGAAGCTATCTAAACCTGGATTTTTTTGTGTGGGAAGGTTTTTAATTTGAATATCATTTTAAACACAGGACTATAAGAGTTTTCATTTTCTCCTCCAATCAGTTTTGTTAGTGTGTCTTTCAAAGAAATTGCCCATTTCATCTAGGTTGTCAACTCTTCCTTTTTATAGTATGCTCAGATTTTGTAGTTGTTTTCTATAGGAGTGTTAGTCTGGTCATTTACTCTGACCTTACCAGAAGCACAAGTTCTCATTACTCATTTTTATTATTTTTATTTCATTTTTCATATTTGGAGTTATTCTCAAGATGACTCACTGTATACCTAAGAGTTTTAATTTTAACTTTGATCTAGGAACTATGTTAAGGTAAACATACATAAATAAGTTTTTGATGATACGGATATTCGGAATGAATTGAGTATGTTTAATTTTTAACTGTTTTTATATTGGTTATAAGAAAAAAGAACTTTCTGTTTAGCTTAGTAGACTAGCTGTTTATTTGGTTAATTGGTTTAGTTAAGATTCTTAGATGAACATGCTTAGAAATAGGGACTAGTCTTTGTTTTTTACATGTGATTATACATATGCCATATTTCTTTCCAGGATTAAAAAACATATTTGGCCTAATGTTCCAGATCCTTCAAAGAGTCATATTGCCCAGTGGTCACCTCACACACCTCCAAGGGTAAGATAAAATGCTTCTGAGTAGTTCATAATGTAATGCATTTCTAGAGTTCAACCAAAAGATAATCAGGCTGAAGGGAAAAGTAAATGAAAACAAATAGTATATAAATGGGAATTTTAATAGAAATGTATAATGTGTATACCTTTTAGCGATTTATCATCATCATAGCATATTTTTTCTGGTATTCCTAATTCTGTTCAGTAAACATTAAAAATATTTTATTGAACTTGCAAATTGAAAAGTTAAAGTAAAAAATGCTATGTGATAACTCTATTATAAAGGAAGCCGTTTGGATTGGATTTCAAAACCAAGTTTAACAGTCTACCACTGATATGATTTCAGGGAGCCTACACTAAATTCTCTGAGAGCTGAAAATATACCCCAAAGGGGAAATGATTCATAGTTACTATGCTCCAGTAATCCCTGAATTGAATTAACAGATTTAAATGTGTATTTTTATATTCCACAAAACCCTAGTCATTCAAGTTTGATTTTTCTTTATATATTTCTTAGTTTTTCTATCCAGTTAATCATAGGTTACCTAGTCATTTTCTATTTATGAAATACTGTCTGTAGATCATTAGCTTATCGGAATGTGATACCTACATTACTGATTTATAAAATCTGATGAATTACAACCTGATTCATACTTTTTTAAAAATATATTATTTTTTTCTAAAAGATACTTAGATGACATAAAATGTTACATAAAAAAATAAGATTCATACTTCTTAAGAGACTGACTTCACAAGTATCCGCAGTTCAGGTAGATGACAGTGATTTAGTGACATAATAGAAGTTATCTCTGCACCTTTGAAAATTACTGAGATGTTTCAGACATGTATTGGCTTTATTGCTTTAATATATTTCTGAGGGCTTCTAATAAGCCATTTTCATTCTTTCTTAGCACAATTTTAATTCAAAAGAGCAAATGTATTCAGATGGCAATTTCACTGATGTAAGTGTTGTGGAAATAGAAGCAAACAACAAAAAGCCTTTTCCAGAAGATCTGAAATCATTGGACCTATTCAAGAAAGAAAAAAATAGCACTGAAGGACACAGCAGTGGTATTGGAGGTTCTTCGTGTATGTCATCATCTAGGCCAAGCATTTCAAGCAGTGAGGAAAATGAATCTGCGCAAAACACTTCGAGCACTGTCCAGTATTCGACTGTGGTACATAGTGGCTACAGACATCAGGTTCCATCGGTCCAAGTCTTCTCAAGATCTGAGTCCACCCAGCCCTTGTTAGATTCAGAGGAGCGACCAGAAGACCTACAATTACTAGATAATGTAGATGGTGGTGATGGCATATTGCCCAGACAACAGTATTTCAAACAAAACTGTAGTCCACATGAAACCAGTCCTGATATTTCACAGTTTGAAAGATCAAAACAAGTCATATCAGTCAATGCGGAAGATTTTGTTAGACTTAAACAGCAGCATAATTCACAATCCTGTGGATCTGGGCAAATGAAAATGTTTCAGGAAGTTTGTGCAGAGGATGCTTTTGGTCCTGGTACTGAGGGACCAATAGAGAGATTTGAAACAGTTGGGATGGAGGCTGCAGTTGAGGAAGGAATTCCTAAAAGCTACTTACCTCAGACTGTAAGACAAGGTGGCTACATGCCTCAGTGAAAGATTGGTTCCTGCTACAACTTCAGCAGTACCTGTAAAGTAAAGCTAAAAATACTTTGTGATTTGAGATTAAAAAAATCTTGACTCACAGAAGATGATTATTTGCCCTTAGGACAAAACCATACTGTATCTTACATGGGCTATTTCCATTCCTGAATACCTGGGATCCTACTTTAAGCACTACATAGACTGACTTCATCCTTTGAAGAGCTGAATGACTTTGTGCTGTTTCAGGATGTTTGCACTGAAGAAAAGCAGAAAGCTTGTCTGAGATGTATAAAGTAAAACTTTTCATTTTTGTTTTGCTGTGTAGAAATCAGAGGGTGTTTTAAAAAATTATCAGCGATATACTTAGTGAGCACAGCTATACTGATGTTGTCGAGGATAATCAAAGTGGCTTAGGGATAGATAGTATAAAAAATTAGAGAAGCAAAGGTCTAGATCCTCTACCTCAGTAGACAACATAAACTTAAAAAGAGATTCATACGACATAACCATGAACCCCCAGGTCTTATAGCGAGAAAACAAATATTGGACTCACTTACGATCATGACCATCATACAAAATAATAGTTGGTTCCCTTCTATTCGTAATGATGCTGTCAGTTGTTAATGGAGAAATGGAATTCCAGAGTTTTAACTTAGCAGATTGAAAATATTATTTTTTTGAATATTATGTAATCAGTCTCACTAAATTTTCAAAAATTTACCTTGTATCATTATTGACAACCTCTTTTAGGGTTGACTTTCACAAATTCACAGTGCCCAGAAAAAAGCTAGGAATACATGCCACAAACTGTCTTAAGCATTTTAAAACTAATTTGCCACTTACAAAGGCTTAAATTTTAAAGTTTTTCAATATGTGTGAATATAAACACTATTGACCCTTCCTGTTAAGACTTCAGAGAATTTGGTTGACGAAGAACTTTATACAGTATGTCTTCAGCTAAAAATGTGTTTCCATGTACTTTGTTTTTATTTTTAAGTAGGCTTATATTGAAAAATTCCTTCTTTTCTCTGGTTGGTGTTTTGAACAAACTTAAGGTAGAGGTCTTGAAAAGTATTCACCAAAACAAAACACAATCCAACAAATGCACATACTTATCTTAGTATAAACATCACAGTTAGCAAATATCTATTATAGAGGCACTGAAGGAACAGATATTTTCTGTTCTGTGGCAGGGTAGAACTTACTTTTACATTGTAATTTAGGAATATATTAAACCTCTTCCTGCCAGTTTTGTCAGGGAAGAAGTGAGCCAGGCCTCCATTGTTTAGCTGTGAGTCCACTTAACGCATTCATGCCATCCCCTACCCACGAGATAGGACATAGAGGCAGAGGTTACAGTTGGGGGTTAATAATTAAAAGAAATTGGCATTAATCATGAGTGGTTTAATTCTAGACTACTGCTATCAAATGAATTTCAGAGGAAATAGGTTTTGTTTTTCTGTCATATTTAAATTATAGAAACCAGGCAGACTTAAGATATTTTGTAGAGGTTACTGAAGAATAAAAGGTTAAGAAAATTTGGTATACATTTATAGTTGAAATATAATTCTTTTTACTCTCTCAGAATATTGTTTGCATTAGACTTTGTGTTATATTTTACACTTTTTGTTTTTGCATTTATTTAATGCTTAATACTTTGCAGAGTTCTTTCTCATATGATTTCCTTTGAGACAGAGCAGATGCTTTATTTCAATATATCCAATTTCCTACTTCTCCAAAGCCAACATGAGATTGGTAGAATGACAGAGTTAGGAGGTGATGAGGAAAATGAGTTATAGAGAGGTCAAGTAGGGACAGAGAGACCCAAATCCACACTACAAAATTGCTTGTGTCTGTCAGAAAATTTTTATCAATTAAATTTTTCAATTTCTTAAAATAAAGTCATAATGTTCTTACTATAACTTTCCTCATAACAACAGTGTTGTGAAGAACATTGTACATGAAGTTTGTACATTTTTGGGGAGGGGGGCAGTTACACAATATGAACTCATGACCTAAGGGAATAAGAATGGGTCATTAAGAAAGAATATCTTGTAGGCAGATCTGTATGTTGAAACATGTATAGAACCTGGTGCAGTGAGTGCCTGCCCCCCAGCCACAGAGCACTTTAGACATACTTTATGGATATATGGTTACTGTGCAAAAAGTCATTCAGGAAATGAATAGATATTTGAGCACTGATATGTAATAGATATCTTTGCCTTGTAGAGAAAAGCAATCATGGAACTTGTTTTAAATATGGAATCACTTACCTAGAGCATGTCTTAGAATAATCCATGTTTTCATGCATGTAAATTGTATTTTAGGTAGGCAGAGGAACAAATCTTTATGTGAAAACTATATATAAGTTAGTATCCAAAAGTTTTATCTTTGTTTAAAGTAATGCTAGCACATCAGAAAACAGCTTCTTTGTGTACAAAACTAACTCACTGCTTCTGATGTATCTGTCCCCTTGTAGGATTTGAAGAAGTAAAAAATGATACAGCATATTTTAAATGTGTTGCTGTTGTAATGTGACTTTTAGTTGCCTGTGTCTTTGGTGCCCTCTTATCCATCATAAAGGCATATTTCTGAATAACTATTGGAAAACTGTAAAACTTCAGATTTTCTATCCACTAAAATCTAAAATTTTAATCCTTTTTTACATGACTCAATCAGTATTCAGGAACATAACCAATATTTGAGTAGATGCCAGGGGAAAAGCAAAATCACATTCATATATTCTATATTCATATTTGTTCTCTACCTAATTTTTTGTTTAATGTCTACCTGATTCCTAGATAGGAGATTTTACCACATGAAGTTAGCCAGTGTCCCTAGCCCTTATTGTGAAGGTAAATGTTAATAAAGTTGAAGGATACTTGTAAAACATTTATTTATTAAAGCTCATAAAGTGTAACGTCTAAAATAGCTTTAGAAATAGAAATGAGACAAATACAATTTTTAAAGATGTCTTTTTTCTACCTGCACAGTTAAATAGTTTGTGACATAAATGTAGAAGTAGAATAGAATTCCCTGAAACGGATTTGTGTACTGGCATATATTGACTAAGTGAATCCAATGGGAAAGCTCTTCCACCATTCTGCTGTATTCCACTTCTCTTCTGTTTGACTTGCTCAGTTGGTTTTAAGAGCAAATTTCTAAATCACATGTAGTTTAAATTGCAATAATATTTTTAAATCTAAAAAATTACTACCATTTGAGTATACTTCTGTTTCAATAAAGTTTTATTTTGTTGAGATGAGTAAAATGTCAAGGAAATAAGCTACATTAAACTTCAAGTGAATTGTTCAAAGAAATTATTTGAATATCTTTTTTGTTGTTGTTGTAGGTATTAGATTATAATGCCCAGGTAAGGTTACTTTTTAAGAAATGTATTTTTCTGTAAATTAAGAAACTATGAAGCCATGAAATTTGGCAAGTGTAATGAGAACCAAAATTGGGCATTACCATAGGTTTCAAAGAAGGTGTAACCCTAGCTGACATCCTTACTCTTCTTTGGATTGGTCCTTTACAATAGTACCTTTCAGGAAGTTCCTTTATAAACAGGAAGGTGGTCCAGGGAAGCCCATCTGGGTTTCCTTGGAAATATCTTTAATTCTTAAACTTCTATACTTCTATTGAAATGTAAGTTAAAAAAAAAAAAACTTTCCACAACTAAATGTAATAACTTTTTAGTATATTCTAGTATACATTGCATTAAAAATTAAAATAAAAAAGCATAGGGCGAACTCTTTGTTATTCATTTGTTCCTAAATTTTTAAGGACCTTTGCAGTCAATGGTTGCTTCACACTGGTTAAATTTATCTTCATTACCCAGTTGTTCATTAAAGTTGGTAGATCATGGTGAAAATACATTTAAGGCTGATGGTGATAGATGTTCCAGATCTTTTATTCCTTAAACAGAGAGTTTTATCTGTCACATGGGATGTGTCAGAAACAAAGGGATATTTTAAAGGTGGGTATTTGAAAATTCTTTAGTTTTAATGCATATTAAATGATACACTCTAGAAATAAACGTGCAATTTACTAGTACTGCAATGCAGTGATTAGCATTAGGTATGTCTCCTTTTTATATCCTTGCTGTGTCCCATTTATTCAGAAGTATAATACTTTCAAGTTCACTTGCTGTTTTACCCCTACACCTAATCTAACTTCATATAGAAGGCTTGTATTGTATGTATTTTTGCCTTGTTACAGTGATTTGCATGCACTAATTATAACCACAGCTATATTTTTATGTTGACATAACTAAATGTTGTAAAAGTTCTATCATTTATCAGCTCTAATCAAGTAAATTTAAGAAATAAATTCTTGTTCATATTTGTGTGTGTGACCACTACCATTTTACTGTCATTACACGTGATTGAAGTAACAGTATTTATCACTACTTGTGTTGGGTATAAAGCATCTAGTCATAAAGCATAAAGTCTTAGTGTAAACTAGACTTTGTGAGGGTTCTGTGGTTTTGCAAATGCTCATTTGGCCTAATGGTATAAGATTTAGAAGAAAATCTTGGCCATAACATAGAACAGGTTCTGAAATATCAGTCTTCTACCAGTTTTCCAAATTTACTAGGTGAGTTCTGGAATCCCAGGCATCCTAACTCCCTGATGGGCTTTTTTCCTACTGGGTTGCCAAGGGACCTTCCAAGTACAGAAGTGCTACGTCATCATGTGGACTGACTTTTTCTGGTCCTTGTCATGCCCCTTGATGTTACTGAGTGGGAATGTGTGAAACTAACTTCAGCAACAATTCCACCTGGAAGAAAAAGTCTGAACTATTAGGTTTGCAGGCCTTTACATTGTGATTTTATTTTTAAAAATGCAGAGCCAAAAAAATTCACTAACTACCAACAAGTAAACCTCATCCCTTCACATATATACTAGAGGTTGTAGAAATTGTATCTTGGCTTTGGGCTATATATTCCTTTGTTTAAAATTATATATTTGGGTACAGTACTTTTAGTCTCAGCCTGACTTCATTAAGGTACGATACATCTTGTCTTATAATTCGTATGATGGATCCAGTCTGCCCTGCTTCCAAAAAAAACTCTCTTAGAACATTCTGTTTCTATAGCCCAGAGACAGAAAAACAATTCTCTTATTCAGGATTACTTAAATGTCAGCTTAAGCCTTTTTCTTTTTAAGGTTTAAAAAAATATATATTTACCCCCCAGAGCATTTGAGACCCACCTATTGGCTAAAGTTTCATGCCTCTGTCCAGATATCCTTTGCTACAATGTTCTTCTTACTAACAGGGTTCAGGATATAAGTAGTAAATACATATCTGAGTTTTGTCTCTGTAGGAAATTGTTTTCCCAACAGTTTTGGCCATAGCTAGAAGTAGCCTGTTGAATAGTGCTGGCTCTGAAAGAAACTAATATGAATTATATTCTATAAGGTTCCATGAGGGGGAGCTCTTTTAAATGAATGGTTAAGAATAATTAAAAAAATAAAAGGTATTCATTCTATTATTTATTGTGATAATAGAAAACAATGTTGCACAAGCATTGCAAGAATGAAAAGGCAATCACTCTTCCTACAAGCTGAAGGTGGAGATTTTACCCACTGTTTTTTAGATTTACAAACACCGGGGCTATGAGCCTCCAAGTCCACATTTAAAGTCGTGACTGGAAATTGCTACCCAAAGAAAAGCAAGACCAAACGGGGACACTAATAGCGGTCCCTGGGCTGCTCCCTACATGCCCAAGGCTCTCTCTTAAGGCAAATTAGCAAGCATTTCCGATCATCTACTGTGGACTCCTTGCAGATGGAACAATTACATGCCATTTGTGGACTGTTTACTTTGTGTTATTAAATCCTTGGAAATTTATGAGCTCAATAGCAGCCCCATTTCACAGGCTCAGAGAGGTTGAATAACTTGCCCAGGTTTATATGATTGACATATGATTGACAGAATAGCAAAATCAACCTTAACCAACCTTAACCTGACTCCAAAGCACATGCTCTTAACCACTGTCCCAAACTGCTTTTAGCAAAACCTTGGTGCTTGGCCTGGGGCAAACGTGTGGTGTAATGCACTTGTTTCCCAGGCCTTTCTAAACCTCTTCTGAGTTTCTCTCTCTCTTCTAGTTTACCTCCCCACCACCATTATGAACAGGGGCACCGAGTGCCTTCAAGCTGCCTCAAGGCACCCTAACAGAGCCCTGAGCCGGGAACAGTGTTTCTTGATCAGGATCTCTCCTCTCATGTCCTCGTCAGAGTTAGATTGAAAGCCTGCTCTCCCTCACTAACACACCCATTTGCTCTAACCCCATATAGAAATGCCAAGGCCTTGAAGAGGGAGGTAATTGTACCCCCTCTCTCCTGAGGAGAATACATTTTAACTTATTTTAAAATAAGTTTCATTATTTTAGACACACAAAAAAAGATCCTCTAATGGTGGAATCTTGCTCACTGCAGCCAGTGGCCAAAGGATGTGGGGGCAGGGCACCTTTCCTGAGTGCTCGGATCACACTCCTCCTGTCCCCAGGTCACTTCTGCCCACAGACTTCCCTGACACTCCTACCACGTGCACGTACCCATCCCAGCTCGTCAGACTCTGGGCCTTCACCTCCCATGTGGTCCCCAAACACGTCCAGTGACGGGGCAGCATTGGCCGCAATGAAGGACTTGCTGTGATCTAGCTGCCCTAAACATATTCACATTTGCTCTCCAAGCCTTTCCCCTTCTCGCCATGCCTCTCTTTCTAGCCTCACATCACTTCCTCTCCAGCTATATACTCCTTATAGTTTCTGGACATACTTTGTTTCTTCTCACCTCCCAGCCTTTGCACATGATTTCCTTTCCTAAAATGTTCTCCAGGCCCCAAACCCTTATTTTGCTAGAAAAGTCTTACCTGTTCAGCAAGAATCAACTCAAAACAGTTGCTTCTTGATGGAACCTTCCACAATCCATTCCCCCTTCCATCCCCCCACAGCAAAGGGCCTTCCTTCTCCACGTTCTCAGAGTGCTCACCACAGACAGATGGCCAGTGTTTGATTCCCTGTCACCTAGGCGCTGAGCTCTCTGGAGACAGAGCTCCATCTTATTCATCTCTGAGTTCCCAGCACCCAGCATAGTGCTTAGAGGCAAATCTTGCTTATAAAAAGAGATGATGGGATGAGCAGGCAGACATGTTTTTAAATTTTTATTTTTAAAACGTGTCTCAGATTTCATTTTACCCAGAGTTGCAAACTGCCAATGGGCAGCCAGGAATGTGCCCTCCTCCCCACCTCCAAAAATTCAGAGAAAATTAGAGCCATGATGGATCTTTACAAACCATCTTGTCTAAGCCCCTCATTCTTCAGACAAGAAAAATGAGGTTTCAAGCAGGTCAGACCAGAAACCTTCCAAACACCACAGAAGAAAAAACTGGTTTGGTGGGTTACAATAGAAAAAGAAGCCAGCCCTGCCCTCTGGGAATTTACTGTCTGGAGAGGGAGATGAAATAAACACTCAGGACAGAACACATCAGAAAGGGCAAGTAGGTGCAGGGCACACAAACCAGACCACGAATGGCCTCCTGGCTAAATATCCAAAGGAGCCCCAAATACAAAGCAATCCCCCAATTTCACAAAGAAAGGTTTTTGGATAAGTTGAATGATGATTAAATAGTCAAATGCCTACCCTGATGCATATTTTAAGTCAGACGCTATAGAATAATACAGGATATTGTGTTTGTTTTGTCACTCATACCTTATGACATAATTCTTTTCAAATCCTCACATGCACATGGGCATCAGGGTCTTTCCTTGCCATCACCAGATTATCAGCAGTTTTCCAGGGCCATGTTGCATCTATCTAGTTGTTTGAGACACAGCATGGCTTGACCACCATGAAGCTGTCAATGAAAATGGTATTCCAGGTCCTAAAGACCCACTGGTATAATATTAATATATTTCCCCCAATTACCTTATAAATCGTATGTATTGGCTCCATAATGTAACATCTTACTGTTTTGCTTTTTATTTTACTTTATTTTTTATTTATTTATTTTTTTCAGAGAGCAGGTTTTATTTCGCCAGGGCCAGGAAGGGGCTCCCCGCGCCCCCCGGGCAGGCGGGACGCAGGCTGCGGGTCTCCGGGTCTGTCTGTGCAGCCCTACGAGTACCACGTGAGGCCGCAGTTGGCGGCGAGCAGCTCCTCCTTGGCGCGCAGCCGGAACAGCTCGCCCACCGTGGGGGTCACCCAGCGCGAGGTGTGGAACACCGACTCGCCCACCTTCCCGTCCGGGACGTCCTTCATGATGAATGGCCTCCTCCTCCAGGTTCTCCCGCAGCATCTGCAGGGTCCTCTGGTCCTTTTCTGCGTGGAGCAGCGGCATAAGGGCGATGCGGGCTTCCAAGGCCTGGGTCTGCAGGCGCCTGCGCTCGCGGTTCCCCCCGGCTATGCTCCAGTACCGGAAGAGCAGCGGCCCGACGCCCACGGCGAGCATGCCGTAGCCCCACAGGCCCCGACGCCGCAGGTTCCGCTTGTAGTCGATGGGGTTGTAGCCCCCCGGCGGGGGCATGTCCTGCTTCACCGTCGATGCCGCCATGCTCGCAGGACCTGTTTTGCTTTTTAAAACGATCTTTTAAAAACGTTTTTACAATGAAATATATTTAATTTTGGGATAAAACCCCAGGAAGAGTTACTAAATCTGTTTTGTGCTGCTGGCTCCTTTTGTGCTGATTCCTTCTGGTGATCGCCATAAATGCTTCTCAGACTAGCATTAAATGAGGCCAGTTAGGTAAATGGGTCTTTCCCAATCAGAACTTTTATTTTCAGAGTAATTAAGAGAGGGCCTATGAAATACTTTGCAAGGATGCAACTATTAGGGGACTGACTCTCTTTTCTGGGGAATGACATTGAATGAAAATATACACTTTATATCCAGGCAAAAACTGTGTTCATCAGGCATGCCTTCCTGGAAGAGAATTTTCTGTTGAATTTTGAAAGTGGCGATGGGCATAGACTGGTGAGGACGGATCAGTGTGCGCAAACTGTTTTCTAGTGAGTTGCCTACTTCTTTAGGTGAGACTAAACCATCATTCTTTTTTTTTTTTTTTT
>JAQZBX010086352.1:0-13006 GCA_029593785.1 Cabassous unicinctus | reverse complement strand
AAATTGGGTATGAAATGAAGGGTCCTTAATTGTCAGCCAACACCTTAGTTAGCAGAGCAGCTGTTTTATTATGTATTAGTCAATAACAACCTAAGAGCAAGACCCTTTGGGTGACTCATCCTGTAGCATGCCCACAATCCACGTCTCAGATTGTGTCTGTATCTCTTCCTGTTTTTCAATAAACTCTTTACTCTCTTGCCTACCCTATAGTGTGTCCTTAAATTCTTTTATGTGACATAGCCAAGAACCTAGAAGCCCAGAACCCAGAGCGTTCTGCTAACATATTTGACGAGCCAAGTCAGAAGACAAAGAGAACAATGGGCATGGCTTCTCTAGTATTCCAGCAAATTCCCATTGGCATGTCTTCTCAGGAAATGGGACAACCTGCCTGCTGATGGTCTAAAAAGAAAGAGCCTAATCTTTTCCTGCCACACCACACAGCTGCAGTACAGCCAGGAGTGGCCTCTGCATGGGACTGTGAATTCCAGAAACCTGTGTAAGGGGGGAGAGGGGACAGGCAGATCTGAGGGCTAGAGACCATGTGGTCATGTCTCTTTAAAGGGATGAGGAAATGCACTATCAAACTGGTCAATTTTAATTGACAAAAGTACCCTCTGGCAGATCCTGACTCTAGAGAAGGAGAGATCATCCTAGGAACTCACTTTATTAGCCAGTCTGCCTCAGATATCCATAGAAAGCTGCAGAAACTTTCCCTGGGCCCCCAAACTTCCATTAACTCCCTTTTAGAAACTGTCTTCTCAGTTTTCAACAATTAAGACCATGCTGCCAAGATGGAGAAGGTAAGAAGCGGTGGACATAAGGTCCAGGACAGGCTCACCTTTTAGCTGCCACCATTAAAGTCACCATCACCTCAGAGCCACCTGAATCCAGGTTCCACATCAGCAGGAACCTGGCCCCAAGCTGCCTCACCACCCGGATTGATGGGGCCTTCCCCCAGGGGAGGACAGAAGAGGCCTGAAGCCACATGTGAACCATCAACCCAGAGAAACTTAGGTGGCCCTTGACATGGCAGTCTGATTATGCCTAGGAATTCATAAATCAGATTTGGGGTTCACCTGCTACAAATTAGATAATGGTGGAAGATGATATGCAGGGGGATATTGAACGTGCTAAAGTCTTGAATCAACACCTTCCAGAAGAAGATATTAGTCATGTGGGGATTTCATTCAGTTCTAACCATGGTGACAGACCCATCTTCCCTCAGCCTCAATAGAATAGCCAGAGGGTTTTACACCCTGTCAGGCAAGACCTACTTCCCCTAACCAGCAGGAAGGAACTACAGAAAAATGACCATCACCCTTCAACTCCCCCTTAAGAATAAGGGTGTAAACTCTGAGGGGGTTTTTGAGGCAGGTTAGCATAGGGAAAAGAGAGAAGACCCAGAGGACCCAGCAGAGAACATGGCCATGAGACCCCACCTGGAAAACCCTTGCTACTAAGAAAGCTGGGAAGACCCTGCTGAGACCTTGGCCATGAGGTCCCATTTGGAACTCTTTCCAGGGTCAAGGTGAAGCCCCAGATACCTCCAAATAAACAGCCTTACCATTGGACCCCTGGGAGCTAACAGGTGGGGCAACCAATCAGAAGAGCAAACAGCTGGGGCCCCTGCCCAACATTAGGAAAGGGGAGGAGGAAAGGTCTTAAAAGACCTAACATGGGGCCCTGTGCGCACGACTCCTCCTGTAGCATGCCCGCAATCCATGTTTTGGATTGTGTACTTATCTCTTTCCTTGTTTCTTAATTAACTCTTTATTCCCTTACCTACCCCCCAAAACACACACACACACACACACACGACCCTTTGAGATGATATGGAGCCAGGGAGATAGGAGGGGTATTAAAGAGTAATAAAGAAAAAAAAATCCAAGTGTTTTAAATCTAGCACTTCTAGAACTAAGAGATTTCAATGGTTTATGGTTAAGAGAACCATAAAATATATAGTTTAGAAAAAAAAAACAAGAAATGCACAGAACCTATATGAAGAAAACTATGACTTTTCTGAAGGAATATGGAATGACCTGAATAAATACTGGGTCATGCCATTCTTTCTAAGAAGGGTAGACTGCATAGTGTAAAGCAATCAAGTTCTCCCCAAAATTAATTTATAGTAAGTTCTATACAATTCCAATCAAAAATCCAATAAGATTTGGCAAGGAAATGGATGGGAGGCATTTGGCAAGTTGATTATAAAGTCTGTATGCAGAGTAAATGTACAAAATTTGTTAATGAAATTTTGAAGAAGAAAATTATAAAAGTGCAGTAATTAAAATAGTAAATATTCTAGCAATCAACAAAGAGATCAAAGGAACAGAATAGAGTCTAGAACCAAAACAAAGCATAAAGAGACACTTGGTCTATGATGGTGTCACTTCAAATGAATGAAAAATAAATAGATGATGTTTCTTAGGTTATTGGTCACCTATTTTGAAAAAATTAAGTTTACCACTTACACTACATAAACTAGATTTTAAATAGATTGTAGAGCTAAAGTACAATGAAAACTTTATATCAGAAGAAAATATAGAAAAACATATTTATAATTTTAGGGTGATGTAAGCCTATGCGTGCCAAGAAACTCTAAAGGAAACAATAGGTTTCCTTTACAAAATTAAACAGTTCTGCATGGAAAAAGTTAACAGACATATGACACACACTGGGAGGAAACATTTGTAACAGACAAAGAGTTATACTATTAATATATAAAAAGCTGCTATAAATCAGTAATAAAGAGACAGACAGCAGGATAATTTTTTAAATGGGTAAATTGTATTAGGTAATTTACTGAAGAAGAAATACAAATGGGAATAAGTAATACTAAAAATTAAAGAGTTTCAAACTCAAGTATTTTTAAGAGCAAATTATATGAGATATGTTTTGTCTATTTTGTAAAATGTTTACAAATGGTAATGTCCAATGGAACTTACAGTGGAAAGTCACACTCACACAACGGGGATGGCATTGTAAATTGGTACAACTTTTCAGACAGCAATATGACAGTATCCATCAAAAGTTATAATGCATAGTTTAAGTCCAGACTTTCCAATTCTACTATTCTATCCTAGAGAAATATTGGCAGAAATGCACAAGGACATGTATTTAAAAACAGTCATTATAGCATTTTTCAAAATAGCAAAAATTCAGAAACAAACTAAAATGTCCGTAAGTAGAGAAATGACTGAATGTTTGATGGTCCATCCCCACAAGCTTTAAAAAGAATGAGGTAGATTTATGTGTATGGAGTAAGAAGAATGATCACAGTGTTCCATTTGAGCGTTTATTCAATACGTTTTTATAAAGGATCAGAACAAAAGTAGACAGGGATGTAGTTAGAGAAATTTTAAAAAATAATTTAAAAATCTAGATTATAAATATGGTAAGTTCTGTGAAAGATACATAGTAATGTAATCCTTGAATTATTTCTTTTCCATGCACCCAACATCCAGTCTGCAAGCCTAACAGCTATACTACCAAAACATACACCACATTTTTCCACTTCCCACCAATTTCCCTTCTACTATGCTCTATTAGTGACTCCCATAGAACTAACAATAAAATCTAAACCTTTCACACCAGTTTACAAAGCCCTATCTGACCCAGGACCCTGTCTACCTCCCAGGGTCATCTCTTGTCATCCCTCCATTCCAGCCACATGGTCCACCCTTCATTCTATTCCTGCTACAGCCAAGGTCATTCCTGTTTTAGGGCCAATGCTCCATGGTTTTCAACAAGGGAGGGGGAGAAAGGAGCCATACTCCCTATCCCCCTCCCCCCAGAGGGGCACTTGCAAATGTATACAGGGGAATATTTGGCATTTAGGCACTTAGGAATGCTGAGCATCTTGCTATGTGCAAAACATTCCCACATAACAATACTGCATGGTTTTGTCTAAAATACCATAAAGAGGCCCATGGAAAGCTATTTCCTCTGTCTGGAATGCTCTTTCGCCTAATCTTTGCATCTATGGTTGTCGTTTTAAATAACATCTCAGAAAGGTGTTCCCTCTAATATTGTTATCCAGTCTCTCTTTTAATTCTCTACATAGCATGTACCCTTTTCTGATAATTTCCTTATTTATGTACTTATTTATTCACGTGTTTGGTTATTCTCTCTCCACCTCTACCTCTCTAAACTAGGATGTAATTTTATGGGAGCAAGGAACTTGTCTTGTTTACTATTCTATTCCCTAGAACAGTGCTTGGCACCTAGTAGGTGCTCAATAAATGTTTGTTGAATAAATGAAGACTATTCTTTTCAGGCAATATGTGCTTTCTTTAAGCAAGATACTCTGGCTCAGACAAACTTGTTTTGAATCCCAGCTCTGCCACTGTGTGACCTTGGGAGTTAACTCCTCTGAACCTCAATCAATTGGGCTTTTTTTCACTTACAAAATGGAGGTAGTAATACTTGCCTTATAAGGTTGTGAGAAAATGTGGGGTGATTTGTGTAATCCTTACACAGAGGTAGCCAATAAATTGCAACTAGTATTGCTATTTATATACTTCATAATTTGGCTTAGGACAAGAAAAAGTTCTGTGATAAGTCTCCTGGTAATTTTTAGGAAAAAATTGACATTCATCTTGTGAGCCATAAGATATGACAATGTGGGCTTGACCATAGCGCAGAAAAAAACATGCCCATATCCAAGTTCCTTTCAAAAGTGAATCTAGCTACCTGGCCACCTCCCCCACCAATTGCACTCCCACTCCTTTCCCAGAACAGAACAGTCTTTTCACATGCTCCTGAAGAGTTAGGAAGAGCCAAATGGTCAGCCTAGTCAACAACATTGGGGAACCCGAGAACAAAGCACTGAAGAACGTTTGACCCACCTCAGTCTCTGCATGGCTTTCTTCTCTTCAACCACCCCTCTGGCCCCTACAGAGGCCTCCAGAGTTTCTTAGAAGCCAGAACACAACCCACCCTAATGATGCAAAGAGGATGCTGAGGTTTAAGAGGAGTCTCCCCTTGTAGATCACACTTTAGAGTTCTGTTTAACACCTTTGTTTCTTTTTTGCACAATCTGGTTCAGGCTGTTGCCTTTTCTCAATGAAGACACAGGGTTAGGGGGATGACACAAATTTCAAGTTACCAGAGTGCCCAGTCTTTTCAATCTGTAGTCTTTAATCTCTGTTGCAAAGGTCTAGAATCCTAGTTCATTTATTTAAAGCCAGAGACAAGCATCTTTCTACATCCCTGAATCTTCTAGATACCTTCTCTTCCAATCAGAAACAACTTCTAGAGCCTTCCCTTCCAGGAAATGTGTTCCAAGTTCCCTTTTGCAAACTGGAAGTGGTATGGGAGTGCTGTTAAGGTGGAGTATCTGAGAAAACTGAACCTTAAACCAAATGAGACTAAAAAGATCTTTTCCCAGGGAATGGATGTGGCTCAAGGAGTTGAGTGCCTGCTTCCCACATGGGAGGTCCCAGGTTCATTTGCTGGTGCCTCCTAAAAACAAAGACAAACAACAAGCAATAAAATGAAAAAACCAACTCAGGGAAGCCGATGTGGCTCAGTGGTTGAGCACCAGCTTCCCAGTTACAAGGTCCCAGGTTCAATCCCCAGCCCTGGTACCTCAAAAAAAAAAAAACATTTTCTTTTCCCAAAAGCACATTTGAGACCCCAGTAGATGCCTGGGAACATTTCTAGTCTCAAAGATTGTCTTTCCTAGAGTCTATATGGTGTCATATAAAAAATATAGACACTTTAAAAACTCAGTAACACCAAGGCTATCTCTTACTTCAACTTACATTGCCTTTGAAGTGGTTCACCTGCAGAAAGTCAGGGCTACTACATAAGAACCAAGAAGTTCTATCCTCTCTGTGGTGAGCAGTGCTAGAGGAGGGGAATTCCCTTGGCAGCTCACATTTTCTGAGATGACCCTGGGTTAACTGGAGAGTTTTAGCTCTTTGTAAGGACAGCAATGAGTTTAAAGTGTTATGTGCCCCTATTCAAACATTTAAATATCAACTTCTTTAATTGCATTTCAGGATTTTAAAAAATAGGTATCAAAGTGGCTAATCATACTAAGCTGAATATAATGGGCACAGAACATATTTAATAATTCAATTAACGTTTTTGGAAAACCTGACACATGCCGCCTGATTTTGAATGTGCTACAATAAAAGCAAGAGGTATTTGAGAAAATGTTTTAAAGCCTATACAAACATAAGATATTATCCTTTCATTTTTATACTTCAGGGGATGGATTTACCTATCAGTTGTTCCTAAATGATGTTTTTATGTTTGATCGGGTTTTTATATATGGTAGGATCATGGATGACCAATTTTATGGAAACATTACAACAGCAAGTAAGAATTTTTTTAACAGTGACTTTATCAGGAAAGTTGTTGAGGAATATAACGATTCCACCCACCTGCCTTCAGGAGTACCTTTCCAAATCACAAAGTGGCTTCATTTCATTTGGCATTAACAATATTCTAATAAGGCCGCAAAAATAGTAATTGGCATCTGCATTTTATGAAGGAGACAACTGAGTCTTAAAGAGTTTATATGACTTGCTTAAAGTCACATATGTAGCTTGTTACATAGCAGAGGCTGGACTCAAACTCAAGGCTTCTGTCCCCAAGCTCTACCTCTTTCCATCCAACCTTATAAAAACCAGAATGCTATTGGAGGCAGAAAGGCATTATGGGGTGATTCAGATAGGTCACAGTAGAGAGTGTAGCTAGTAACTCTTAGGTAGAAATTAAAGATAACCTAAGAGCAACTCTCAACTCAGAAACTCTATGGTGTCCATCTATCGTGTCATGAAATCTGTTTTTGTTTCCTAGGCTGCTGAAAACAGACACCATGAAATGATTTGGCTTTAAACAATGGGAATTTATTAGTTTACAGTTTGAGGCCAAGAAAATATCCAAATCAAGGCGATGCATTCTCTCCAAAGATCAACTACCAATGATCTTTAGTTCCTCTGCCACGTGACAAGGCACATGGCAACATCTGCTTTTCTTCTGGATTTTGTTGCTTTCAACTTCTTGCTTCATGGCTTTATATATACACCGTGTATAATAGTACTCCAGTAAGGGATTAAGACCCATCCTTAAATGAGGTGGGTCATACTTTAACTGAAGTAGCCTCATTAAAGCTCCTACTTACAATGGGTCCACACCCACAGGAATGGACTAGAGTTAAGAATATGTTTTTCTGAGGTACATACAGCTTCAAGCCATCATCATATCAAATATATATATATTTATATTGTGTATAGCAGCATATAGGTATTAGGCAAAGTGAGTTTAAAGTTGAAATGCAAAGAGATGAGTGTAATATAAGAGGTATCATTGAAAATTAAAGGGATGAGATTCATGAGTGTTATCATTTAAGCTATAATTCTAAGAAGTCTCTTTGAATATGGAAAGAATGTAAGATTTAGTACTAGAAGACCTAGGGTTACATTTCAACTCCACCATTCATTAGCCATGTCACCTTGAGTGAGTTTCATAACTTTTCTGAATTTCAATTGTTTTCATTTATAAAATGAAGATAATGGCCTACCTTACAGGGTTGTATTGAAAATTAAATGAGATAAGGTACATGAGAGAGATACATAAGCTACAAAATACTACAGGAGTATTAAGCAGTAGTCGAGATAACAGGAGCTGTTTTAAAAGGGGTAAGAAAAGACTTGGTGCAAACACTAACAGTATTCAAATATTTTAGGTTTTGTAATATTAAGGAGGTGGTAGACTTATTTCATCTTTGTTCAGAGTTAAGAACTGAAATCAATGTGTGGAAGTAGACAGTACAGAGGATTTCAATTAAATCTAAGAAAGCACTTTCTAAAATGTAATACGGTTCAGTGCAGAAATGGGCTTTCTTATAATTTGTTGAGCTGCTGTACAGAAAGTTTTCAAATAGGGGTTGTGTGACCATCTGTTGAAAATGTGGCAAAGAGAACTTCTGCCTTAGAAGTGAAGCTGTAATATTATTTTTAATATTACTTCTGAACCCACGAAATGGATGAGTAACTTTTGGCAACTGGGACAGTTTCAGGTTTATAAATGGTAATTTTAAAACACATTATTTTCCTTCCCTCTTAGGGCTGTTATACAGAATTATGTCCATGAGCAAAACCCGAAGGCTGGCTGGTCTCTGTGCCTTTGACCAACAGGTGATGAGATAGCCCTTGTTTGATACAAACACAGGAACGTGGAGAGGAAACAGAGTTCTTTGCCTCCATCAGAAACAGTGCCTCCTACATGACAAGAGCAAAACCCTAGTACAGTAAGTGGCACCACCATCCACCTAATTGCTCAAACCAAAATATCACAGAATTATAATTTCTCTCACATCTCACATCCAATTCATCAGCAAATTGGTTAACTCTAATATCAAACAACTTCTCAATCCCTCCATTATCAACCCTCTGGTTCAAGGCACCACCATCTCATTTGGATTGCTGAAGTAGCCTTCTTACTAGTCTTCCCATTCAGAGTTTTGATACATGTTGGGGATTGAATCATGGCCCCCTACAAAGGGCATGTTTCTGTGAGTGTGGACCCATTTGTAAATAAGACCTTTGAAGACAATATTAGTTCAGGTGTGCCCAAACTGAATGAGAAGAGAAATGAAAAGATGCCACCATGTGCATTGCCTTGTTATTGAAAAGCCAAGGAACCCCAAAGATTGCCAGCCAGCCAGAGAATATTGACCCCAGGGAGGAAGCAGTCTTTCTAGACTCTGAAATCGTGAGCCAAAAAATTCATGTTGTTAAGCCAATACATTCTAAGGTATTTGTTATAGCAGCTTGGAAATTAAAAACAACACACTATAGTCTGTTCTCCTAAACAGCTAGAGTGTTAATTTTACATTGTAAATCAGATCATGTCACTCTCTGCTCTCAACCCTCCAAAGACTTTCCATCACTCTTAGAATAA
Organism: Cabassous unicinctus; assembly: GCA_029593785.1. Classification (NCBI taxonomy): domain Eukaryota; kingdom Metazoa; phylum Chordata; class Mammalia; order Cingulata; family Chlamyphoridae; genus Cabassous; species Cabassous unicinctus. The sequence goes on along the minus strand of JAQZBX010086352.1, from coordinate 4,090 downwards.
AATCCATATTCCTTTCCAAGGCTTTCAAAGGCCCTATAATATCCGGCCCCTAGCTACAGTTCTGATTTCATTTTATACCAATTTCTCTCTAGCTTATTCCATCCCAACCATACTGGTCTCAAATGGGCCAAACACTTTTTGGTCTTAAGATTTGCACTCACAATTCCTATACTTGTTATACTCTACCCTAGACATCCATATGGCTTTTTCCATCACAACATATTAAACAATCAACCTCCTCCATCATTCTCTACCACATTGCTCTGCTTAATTGTCCTTCATAGGACTTACTACCACATGAATTACTACATATTTATTTGCTTCTTTTTATTGCCTATTTACCATCCCTCCACTAAAATATAATCCCCATAAGGGACTTTATTACTGTATCCACAATGCCTATGGAAGTTTTGGGTGTATGATAGACACTTGTTGAATGAATGAATAAAAATGCTTATGCTTACTTTCAAACACTAGAATTTTGGGATGATCTATTTAAAGAGATAATCATGACATGTTTAAGATGGTGGCAATGTCTAATACTCAATTTTAGGTATAGCATGTACTGTGTGTGCTGTAAAGTTATCTTTCTCCATTACCCCCAAAGCTTCATTAAATTTGTCTATCCACAACAACTTGTGGTGATGGTAAATTGAGAGAGATAATGGTACCCCATGACAGGAGCCCTGAGAGAGAACATCCACTGCCAGAATCCAGGTGAGAGCCAGGAAGCCTGCTACAGCACAGACTGCCCAAAAGAATAAAAGCCTTTCCTGAAATTCCCAGAAAACTTGGAGAGAAGACTGAACTTTCCACAGAATGTGAGATGGAGGCTCATATTTCATTTGAGAATTAGAAGAAAAAGTGACCCATAGAACTGAAGGATCTTCCAGGTGGGGGGCACCTGCATCGTCCTTTTCTCTGAAGATGCACCAACAATAATTCTGGAGAAATGTTCCCAGTAAAGGGGAAGCTTTGGCAAAAGTGAGAAGAGCATCATTAAGGTAGTGCTCCCCCATCTTCTGAGTCAATTCTAGGTAGTAGAATACCATTTAGCTGTTTACATTTCAAAAACTGGTTGGTTTCCAGAAGAATCCCAAAGGTCTCTGGCTTCCATCCATGGATTTATTATTTCTGAATAAGGTTCATTTCTGAGCCTAAAGTCCCTAAGGAATGAGATTCTGATTCCACCTTCCTAGGATCGCCTCAGTTCTACCTGTGGATGACCCAACACTCTGGGAAGAGAAGAAAGGAGAGGAAGAATTTATCTCTGTTAATACCAGAACTTTCTTAGACCCCTTTGAAAAATGTAATTTAGCATGGGGCCAGCATACTTCCTTAGATAAGGATTATGAAATGTCTGGGCCATACCCCTAAGGAAATCTTATAGCCTGAGTTTGAGGGGCCAGGTTTCTCTTTCCAATTATGCTCTTATGTTGAACTACTTCTTCAAATGAGTCATTGTCACGTAATGACCCACAATAGAGTTCTTTTCCTGGTAAGCTGTGGTAAGTCAAACTTACTTCAGAGAATACAAAGTCACCACTCTGGGGGGCTAAGAAAAGATATGGGTTTTGTGTGTTTTTAGTTGTTTGAAAAGTATAAAAGAAAGAAAACCTCAAACTACTTAACCAGATTCAGCCTTTTTCTTCTTCTTCTTTTGTAATGTTCTACTTTGGGTTTAGCATTTCAGAAATGAACAATGGCAGATCCCATTTTAAATGAGGACATTCAAAAGTTTTGGATTTTGGACGTTCCTTAAGTTCCTAATGAAGTAAAAAAATAATAATAATTCAAGTTTCCTAAAGAAGCTGTTAACATCTCTTCTGTGGAACCAGTACTTAAGGCATAGTAAGCAACTATCTTATATTTGGGAAATCTCAAGAGCATTCTACTACACTTCAGACTTAGAGGGCTGAAGGTGCCAGTAGTATTACTGGCTGATGGCATAAGGTCATCTCAGGATGCCCCAGCCCCATTACCAATTCCCACTTCTTTGCTCTGGTACCACTAGCTAGAGGATCCATTGGCAAAACCTGGTCCAGTAAACTTCCCTTGACCCTTGGAACTGACACACTTAATGGCTGGAGTCAAAAGAAATAGAGAAAGGATGAGATGGATAAAACATTGAGGACTGGAAATACAGAACAGAAGAAAGTGTGACTACCTCTCTGACTTTCTCCATGAGGTATCTGGCCAAAGCCCTGACCATTTGAAAGAGCTGAATGAAGATAATGGTTTTGGGAAGAGCAGGTGACATACTCCAACCTGGAACTTTGGTTTTGTTTAATTTATTCAACACATACTTATCAAATGCCTTCTAAGTGACAGTTTTAGCTCTGGTTGCCCAGCAATTTCCCTTGACCTTCCCCTGCCTAACTCCTGGTAATGCCAGGGGACGAATCATATCTTTGTTGTTTTCCAATGATATGAATCAGTATGCATTATCTATTTTTCCATCTGTTGCCCCAAACTCTCATTGGATAATGTACTCAAAACTTGATGAACACTCACATTCATGAGGCAACACTAATGTAGATCCATTAGTCTGAAACACATACCCACATACCCAAAGCTCTGAGACACTTCCCTTATAATCAAGGCAATTCAATCAACAAATATTTATTGAGCACCTAATATATGCCAGGCACTGGGTTAGGTGCTGGGAAGACAGTGACAAATGAGGAAAAGTTCTTGGTTTTGGAACTTTTAATCTAGTGGAAGAAACAGATATTATTTAGATGGTCAAATAAAATAATCACAAGTTATGATAACTACTAAAGAAGGAAATGAATAACAACAAAACAACAGAATAATGAGATATGGGGAATGGGGCTCTATTTAGAATGATCAGAAGAGATGGCATTTAAACTAAGGCCTGAAAGATAAGAAGAAGCCAGCCATGTGGAAAGCCTGAAGAACGTTCAAGTCAAAGGGAATGGAGCCCTTGTGTGTGGAGACAACCTTCTCAGATGTATGTCTCTACAGGGAAAATCAGAAATGCAGCCATGGTTGAGGAAAATGGTTTGATTTGGTTTGGCTCTTAATGAAAAGAGAGACTTTATACTGATGGAAATGATTTCATAGACAGGGACAGTTTGAAAATTCAGGAGAGCAAAGAAATTCTAAAAAGGGGCAAAGTATGGGACAGACAATGTGAGTCCAATACATAAGTGGATAGATCAACTTCTTCCTCCACTTAACTAGATGGAAGAAAGAGATGATGCAGATATAAGTGGTAGGAAGTGAGGTTATATGGTGGGAGGAGGGGATGTGGTTGGTCTGTGAGAGGAAAAAAATGTAATTGTTTTGAAGAGTGAAAAAAACATGTTTTACAAGGAAGTGAAGAAAAATTGCCAGTGTTGAATGCCCACTTGAGATCTCTGAACTTTACTGTAAAGCAGTGGTTCTTAACCAGGGGCTGGAGATATTTTTGGTTACCTTAATGGGGACAGGGACAGCAGAGGGCTACCGGAAACTAGTAGGTTACAGGGATGCTGCTGCTAAACATCCTACAATGCATAGGACAGTCCCAACAACAAAGAATTTCGGCCCAAAATGTCCGTAGAGACAATCTGATGTCAAATGATACCATATTTATACATAGAACAGCTCTGACATTCTTCATAAGGAAACAGAAGCAAGTTTAGGTAACAGGGTAGTAAGAGGACTTGTTTTCATCATATATACTTGTGTACCTTTTAAAATTTAAAATTCTATGTGCATGCATTACCTATTTATGTCATTCAAAAGCTGGAAATAAGTCAGCACTGTATCAATAATTGATTGGCTGATTTAATAGATTATATGAAAAAGTAAAATGAAACCAGTCATCCTGTTTGGGTAGTCTTTCCCCAGCAGCATCCAGTTGCTTGTATGTCAGCTTAAAGAAAATGGGATTCTTGCAAGGTAAATACAATGGAGAAAGATGGTATTCTGGAGTAGAGTCTTTCCAAGGTACAGATTTTATTGACAGATCATGCAATCTAACCTGGACAGAGAGCAAAGTGAATATGTGGAAAGAGCTAACATACATTTGAGAATATGATAGTTTATTAATTAGAAGTTTCAATGCGGTAAAAAAAAAAAA